>VDFB02117794.1:0-48954 GCA_007258455.2 Sequoia sempervirens | reverse complement strand
CTTGAGCACACTAAATATACGGTCCAAGTTGACTTTACCAGCCTACTACAATCAGATAGTTACTGGGAGTATAGACCAGAGATAGCTACAAACATTCTAGATATGACACCACAAACATCATTTATCCAACCAAAACTAATTTACTTCTGAGTACTAAACCCTAAATCTTCAAGCAATTTAAAAGATAGAACAAAGGAACCATGCAAGATGAAATAACACAAAGGATTTCACCAGGAAAACCACAATGTCTTCAATTGTATTAATCACCAAATGTTGCAACAATTCAACCATTCTGATACAGTATTTGCTTCAAGAAAAGACTAAGAAAATCTAACTATTATCTAAACATCTTTATTACTACTGAAGCTAACCAATGTCCTAGCCATGCAATGGGGCAAGGAATTGCTATTTGCTATCAAAATTTTTCCCCAAAACATGTCGTGACCAAACATTTTTACAAAATAATAAAACCGCCAAAGCAGTGGTCGACCAGGAAACAAACTAAAGGACACATACATTTAATGCACCATCATCCAAGTCGGCTCTGACACAGTCCCCAAGGAAGTCCGGTCCAATGCATGCCCTATGATAATAGGGAAGCACAAATCTCAAAATGAGCATTAACTGCCACCCCCTTTATCCTTCTTCTACACTGACGTCCCTTGGACACTCGAGAATATTCCATCCAGCTCAGCAATAGGTGGCGATGGTAAGACCCTGAGTCAGCATTTAATAGAATCTATCCCCTCCTTGGACCGTTCGACAATCTTATTCCAGTCCTCTCTGTTGGCCATGTACCTGTCTATCACCGCCAAGTATGTGGCCGCATCATCAAGCAAATGGGAGGTGACAGTTCCATCAGAATCCGGGGCATAAACCTCATGCCACCATTCCTTCAGTTGATCTAAGCTCAAATATTTGGGAGCTATTTTCTTCCTCCCTGTCATCACCTCGAAGAAGGCAATGCATCCATCATAAACTGCTGTAAGATCGCCATCAATGGACTTCCTGCGTTTTTGCATCTTCTTTAGACCCCCTTGTCTGACCAGCAATGCCTCAAACCACTCCCATGGTTCATCCAGCCTGGAGGAAGGAAGGATTCCATCCTTGGCCAACTGCTCCTTTCCATGTCCCAGGATAGTCCTTGATTTCTGCAGAAGGAGGTCTATGTCATTCTTATCTTGAGACAAAATATGCTCCAGCAGTTCCTTTGCCCGGACTGCATCCTTGCCCACAGACAAAATCCCTTTGATAGCATCATCCCCTCTTGCCTGGACATCCATCAACCAATCAGTGGCAGCTTGGGCGGAGGCCTTCATCTTTTCAATTCCGGAGATTGTCTCCTTAGGCAGAAAACCCGGAGTCTGAGAAGAGGATGGATGGAGAGACTGTAGAGGCCTCAATACCTCTTCTAGACATTTCCTCAACCTTTCATTTTCTCTCTTCAATTCCCGCTTGGATTGGGTCTTCTTCTTCAGCCTGTCAACAATTATGGCACTCGACCCCTCAAACTCCTCAATATCCTGCTCTAGGGAGGCTGGCCCAAGGTTAATAGTTTGGACATTGTAGTCCTGGCCTGTTATATCGTCTCTTGTCTTCTCTGCTGTAGGGGTGGCGATGTGAACTACCCTGTTATGCGCTTCATCCCTTTCCACCCGGGAAATTACCTTAGCAGCTTTCTTTTTCTTTCCCTTGCCGATCTGGGACAGCATTTCATCCCAATCCAACGGAGTGTCCTCAACAATTACTTGTTTCTTCCGGGCAATTTCCTTTTCCACCCAGTCCGGAGCTACAGGGTCTGTCCGGATTCCTTCTTATCTTGTTTCTCCCGGATCCTCTGTCACTTTCACTTCCTCCGTGGCTGTCACCTCGACCTCCTCCTCAGTTGTTGCTCTGTCATCCTCTTTCTCCGGACTCTGCTCGCCTCGATCAGCCTCCCCAAGTCCCAATTCCTGAAGCACTGGTTATGGAGTCCTAGCAGGTATGTTTTCCTCCAGCCCAGGTGGTCCGCGGCCTTTCTCACTCTCCGGAGAATCCTCGTACTGCACCAGTGGAGAAGTGTGCCTTTCCTCTGTTTCATCCTCAAGCTCGGCCGCTTCACTGTACAGTGTTCCTTCCTTGAACTGCTCGGCCTCCCCGCTAATTCCCTGTTCCTCTGGATTTTCCGGTTCTGGTGCACTTAGCAGAGGGGAAACAGGCTTGTCCTGCTCGTCAACTGGTTGTGTTGGAGGAGAGTCCTTCTGCTGTGTCACATCCTTAGGAGAAGGAGTTCTTGATTTTCTAGTATATACCTTGGTTTTCTCCCCTCCGGAGCTCTCCACATCTACAATTGGAGGTTCATCCTCCGAAGCAATCTGTTCCTTCTTCTTGAGTGTCCTTGTAGTTCTTGTCTTCTTGGGCAGTGGAGGAGCATCCTCCTCTTCAGCCTTCTCCGTTTCTTCCTCATCCGAGGACTTGCTGATGGTCAGGGTCTTCCACCTGCGTTTGCCAATTGGTTTCCTCTTCATTGCAGGCTCAGCCCCTTTAGGACCTCTGACTTTAATCTTGAATGGTGAGGTCTTTGCTGATTTCCCTTTGGGGTCTTCTTCCCCGGATTCCTCAGAAGTTGACATGGGGTTGAGATTCCCCATCAAGTCAAAGGTGCAAGCTACTTTAGCGTTCTCCAACTCCCAGACTTTATGCTTGACCCAAGAGAAGGTGAATCTCAACACAGGAGCCATCAGGTCCTCCAATTCTGTCACCTCAGGCTCATTCCAATCTATGTCCGCAACTGACCTGTCCTTTATGGGCTCGTAGACATGGTCCTGAACCAACTTTCCATCATCATCAAGCTGATCCGGAATCAACTTAACATTGTATTGTCTGATGGCCTCAACCGGCAGCCGGGAAAACCTCCTCTTCCGTGCATCAAGGTCATCCTTGAGATTGACCCAGTAGTCTTCTAAGTCCTCCTTATGCCTATATTCCCGGGTAGCCCTCTTCTGTGCCTCTCCTATGATATCAAAGTTTATTCTCTTCGAATGGAAAGGGAATCCATAAGCTGCCAACTCCTCACCTGCAGTGTGAGCCGATTGAATAGATGGGCACACTTCCCCTACACCAATCCCAAGAGGGAAGTCTCCTCCAAATCCTGTCTTATGCTTCTCCCCCTTCACAACTGCATCAAACTCACAAATCTGCCTTACAACTTCTAGCAGCACAATATGGTCAGTGGGATACCTGGGCAACCTGTAAGGGGCAACTGGGCATCCATCAACCCGGAGGTAGGTGAATGTAGGGAATTGGATAAACCACGCTCTGTAGTTCTTGATCAAGCCCCTAGCTCCATCGGATAATCTGATATGTTCTGCATTTTGAAGTGTCCGAGTAATGTGCATAGTGAATGCATCATTTGCCCTCCTATAATCTTTATGTCCTAGATGCAGCTCCGGATAAACTTCATAGATGATGTCTTGCCCAATGGTTCCCCTCGGAGTCAAACCCTTGTATGGGTAGGAGATGGCCAGCACGTACATGATGTAAGAAGACATATTGAACTTCTTCGCCTCCAGGATATTTCTCAGTTGTTTGTCAATCTCTGCACTAATGAGTCCTGCCCAGTGATAGTTTGTCCCCTGGCTCATCTTGGTGATCACATGGACCATCCAATTCTCCAATACCCCTGCAATTCTTAGTCCAGCCACCCTGCTCAACAGTGTGATGGCATCATACACGTCCGACCTGAATTTCACCCTATGTAGCTGTTTGGGCAACTTGGAGTGGTGAGATTTTGGCTTCTCCAGCCATGAATTGATGATCTGCTGAGCCTTGGTTGGCTCATTCTCGTAATAGGTCCTGGCAGTGTCAAGGTTCAATGCACAGACCGAAGGAAGATCCGGCATACTGAAGGTTCTTGCAATGGAAGCCGGACTGAAGTTGGCTAAGACTCGTCCCTCAGTACTAATCACCATCTGGGTATCGAAATTGTACTGTTTGGCACATTCCAAAATCAACTCATAGCATTGAACCGCTGGAGGAAACCCGGCCACATGCACTAGTCCAGAATTCATCATTCCTTGTCTCAAAGCTGACTGTTCCTTCTCAGCCACTCTCTGCTTGAACTCCTCATAGCGCCATGCACCAACATTCGTGTCAGATACCTCAGCCCACACAGAGGACACCTTGCTTTCTGGGAGCTGGCTCTTCATATCCAATCTCAAACGTTCTGTCTCAGAGATTGAGGCTGCCCCTGCACCGGCTTTGGACTTCCCAGTAGTAGCTTTGCTTGATTCGGCCTACACATCCAAAAAATCGTCATTAGAATCCAATTATTATTCATAATCCAGTTCAAAGGGTTAGCAAAAATCATATAAATCCATCAAAATCAATTGCTAACTACTAATCCATCGAGATCCGAAAAAATCAGACAGTCCGGGAAAATCACGCAATCCGGGAAAATACCGTCGGGGCAGAATTTCGGAGAAATCCGACCCAGACAGATTCCTGCTGCCAAAGCATCATTAGTCGAATAAATCATTAATGCGCATGGAAAATCAAAGGATAATTATCAAATGCATTTATTGGCAACAAGGAATAATCATTAGACACTCATTCCGTTAATCCTATCATCAAAATATCAAAAGAACGGAGCCAGACAGGAAATCCGAAAAAATCCGGATGGGACGGATTTTCGCGGACAGCTTAAATGTACCGGGAATAACCCCAACCCGCGGAATAAGCCCAAACCGGGAAAATCCGGGAGCGAGGAAATTCCACGACGACCTCGGAAACCCGAAAAAACGACGAATGCAAACCAAAACTCGAATGATCACAGGATCATCTCTACCCGATCTCGAATGATCACAAAACCGATGACAAGCAACAAGACTCGGGACGCCAAGGATTTAGACCCCTCGAAAGCACGCAAAGGATGAATCCCCACATGAAAATAAAGATGCCCTAATCCGAATGATCAAACCATCCGCCATTAAAGCAGTTTAAAACTGGGTTTGGAAATATGGGTTAAAGATTTTACCTAGAAGCTACAATTACTGAGATAAAGGCCGGAGGCCCGTGATGATGCAGAGGAAAAACCGCTCCAAAGCACAACAAATCATCTGGGCGAAGATCCACCAAAGAGAGGGAGGCAAAGATGCGCGAAATGCATTTTTCGTTGCCGAAACCGAAAATCAAACAACGAATCCGTCTAAGGATAAATATGGCAGGAAATTCATGGACGAATGGAGTTCGCAAGGCAAGAAAACTGGGGTTTCAAAATAAAACGGGACGGACTCTGACTCTATAAATACCAAAATCAAAATCATATCAAAGGCCGACCCAATTCCAGCTATACCCCAGGGCAAGAAACCCTCAATCATCAAGCAAGCAAACGGAAAGGGCAATGAATACATACCATGGATAGTAAAGCTGAACTTCGAGACAGAAATGCGATTCCCTTTGAGTAAACCGTTCAAATGTAGAAATCGGGCGCGGAGAATACCGAAGCAATCCAGCGCAAATCAAACCAAAATAGAATTCTCAGCTAAAGTGGAAATTTCATCTGCTTGAACAATCAAGGAAACAATGAAGTCCGAGAATGAGAGTAACTTCAAAATTCAGACATATACCAAAATTACGAGCAAAGTACGCTACACCATTAATACCACGATGGAGGCGTTTAGAAGGGGAGATCCGAAACTTAGAGGCTCAACGCGAGATTTCGAAAAATTTCAGAATCTTGTGAGCTGCAGTTCAGCGAGGAATCGCGAAAACGAGGAGAATGAAGGAGCCGGGGATTTTAGCGGGAAATCCGGGAAAAATCAGCGGGGACGAGGAAAATCGAGAAGTCAGAGGCAATCGGAACGAGGAGAATCGCACGAGAAGCGGACATGGGGAACGGGAAAATCCGCTGACGAAATCGAGATCGAGGTGAAAACACGGACCTGGTCAAAAGCTTAATTTCATTCGAATTCAACCTCAAAGAGGTTGGCGGGACGAGACCAACATGTCCCGAGACCCTAGAATGATAAAATCGGGTGAACCAAAGGTCAGGGCTACCCGAGGGGATTGCGCTTCGAGTGCAGGTGTTGATGCAAGAAACAACGGGGAGACCATTATTCATCTAGTTTCCCTTAGAAGTCGAGGTCATAGAAGGAAGGAAACCAACAACAAAACCCGCAACACAAGATCCATGCAACGGTGGATAATAGGAAAGCAAAGTACTAGGCTTCTCTGATATGATTACTGGGTAAGCTCTATGGCCAAACTATTTCTATTTTGATAGATATTGGAGCTACTGAGTATTTTATAGATCCTAAAATATTTTTAAGCTTCCCATTAGACTTGGACATTTGGAAAACTCATGGTCAGTTTAGTATGGAAATCAAGCAGGGCAGGAAGTAGATTCATGTTTCTATTGTAGTGAGTTAGAAATTCCCAATTTCCTGACCCAAGTTGACCTTTACATGGAACCTCTAGGGTCCTACAATGTAATCTTGGGAATTAACTAGTTAACTGAGCACAAAGCCATTGTAAATTGTGAGGATAAGATGGTGAGTTGTCTGGATGACTATGAATACCCATTTGAGATACATGGGATACAAAACCCTTAAAGCTTAGGAAGATTTCAGCTATGCAGCTTAAGAGGGCTCAAAGGAAGGGTTGTGTCATTTATGTTGTGCATATTAGTGAACCTAACAATGAGAAACCATACCTCGATGATTATCCAATTCTTAGGGAATTCTGAGATGTTTTCATCGAAGATCTCATTGAGATGCCTCCAAAGAAAGAATTTGATTTCTCCATTGATCTAATGCCAAGAGTTGAGCCTCAGTCTAAAGCTTTGTACATGATGACCACCACCAAGCTTTATGAATTTAAATCCCATTTATAGGAGCTATTGCATAAAGGGCTCATTAGACCCAGTGTGTCACCGTGGGGAGCATCAGTTATCTATGTGAAAAAGAATGATGGAACCTTGTGTTTGTGTATTGATTATTAGATGTTGAACAAGGTGACCATTAAGAATTGATATCCCCTTCTAAGGATCAATGAATTATTTGATCAGATGAAGGGAGCAATAGTATTCTCAAAAATAGATCTCAGATCTAGATACCATCAGTTGAGAATAAAGGAATAATATATTCCAAATACTACTTTCTAAACTTGGTATGGAAATTACGAGTTCACCATTGTACCATTTGGATTGACCAATGCACTCACAGCTTTCATGAATCTTATGAACAGTGTGTTCTGAGACTATTTGGATGATTTTTTCCTAATATTTATTGATGAAATTATAGTTTATTCTAAGTCTATTGAGAAACATGACCAAAACTTGTGGATAGTCTTACAATGTCTGAGGGAAAATAAGCTTTTTAGAAAGCTATCCAAGTGCTCATTTTATCAAGATAGGGTGCACTACCTAGGCCACATTATCTCAACTAAGGGAGTCTTTGTGGATCTTGAGAAGATAAAAGCAATTATAGAGAGGTCGGTGTCTCAAATTGTGATGGAGGTGTGAAGCTTTATGGGCCTTTCCTAATATTACAAAAAACTATGCAAGGGTTTTCTAAAATCACAGCCCCAATAACATCTCTCCAAAAGAAAGGAAAGAGTTTTGATTGGACTGAGAAGTGTGAATATGATTTTTGACTCCTGAACCTGAAGGAGAAGCTCATGATAGCCTCAATGTTGACTATACTTGATCCCAATGGTCAATTCTCAGTGGTCATGGATGCTTCAGGAGACAGTGTAGGAGCAGTGTTAATGCAATTTGGGAAAGTGGTGGTGTACGAGTCAAGGAAGCTAAAACAACATGAAGTAAATTATGCACTGCATGATTTGAAACTAGAAACCATAGTGCATTCCCTATAGATGTGGAGACATTCTCTTTTGGGAAAGTCGTTTAGCTCAAAATGGATCATTTAGGATTGAGATACATTTTCACTCAACCAAACCTCAATATATGACAGAGGAGATGGATAGAATTCCTTAGCAAGTATGACTTCAAAATTGAGTACATAAAAGGAAAGGAAAATAGAGTAGTAGATGCTCTTAGTAGAAGAAGACATCTAGTAGCCATGACCTCTACAAGATCTAATTTGAGGTAGTAGGTGATGCAACACTTACAAGGTGATGATCATTAGGAAAGGGTGAAAAAAGGTTATAGAAGAAAATCTGTTAGACCATCAATTTGATGGGTATGAGTTTGAATCAGATGGTATCTTAAGATACCAAAGGTGGATGTATATCCCAGGTTGTGGAGAGCTTAGGAAGTTGTCCCTAGAAGAAGTCCACAATTCACAACACCTCAGAGTTACAAAGATGATCGTAGAGTTGAAAACCTTGTATTATTGGTTGAGACTCAGGAAGGACGTAGTAGAATATGTAGCTAGGTTCTTGGAGTGTCAGTGAGTTAAGGTTGAGCACTTACATCCAACAGGGCTCCTTTACCCTCATGATATACTTGAGTACAAGTGGAAAGTGATCAACATGGAATTTGTACAGGGGCTACCTTTGAGTAAGAACAAACATGATGTCATTCTAGTAGTAGTCGATAAGTTGACTAAGGTGGCACATTTTATTCCAGGGAACCTTAAGGATGGATCGTTGAACTTGGCCAAGAAATTTTTCCAAGATATATTTCACTTACATGGAGTTCTAGAAACTATTTTATCTGATAGAGATACATGGATGACATAAAGGTTTTGGAAAACCTTGAATGTAGCATTGGGGACTAAGCTAAATTTTAGTTCATCCTATCATCCTCAGATTGACGGTCAAATCGAGAGAGTAAATTAGGTAGTATAAAATCTCCTTCAGATGTACTATATGGATTAGCAGTATAAATGGGAAAAGTATCTAGCACTGGTAGAATTTTCTTATAACAACTCCCATCATGCATCCTTAGGTATGACACATTTCAAGGCCTTGTATGGGTGAAAGTTTCATACTCCCATCAGTTGGGACAAGTTGGAAGATAGGATTGTAGTGGGTCCTGAAATGCTAAAAGAGATGGAATAGCAGATGAGACTTATCAAGAGCAGACTAAAGGAGGCGACATATAGACATAAGAGGTATGCCAACAAAAATAGAACCTTTATATAGTTTGAAGTTAGGGATAAATTATTTCTAAGATTCAAATGACATAAGAGCTCTATAACCTTTGGGAAATCATCCAAGTTAGCTTTGAGATACGTGGGCCTGTTTGATGTGTTGGAAGTAATCAACCTGGTTGCATATAGACTTGCTCTACCACTTTCTCTAGATCAACTCCATAATGTGTTTCATATTTCTTTGCTTAAATGGTGCCACCCAAATGCATCTCATATACTTGATTGGAATTCTTTATAGGTGGAGGATCCAAGAGTGGTGCTAGTGGAGCCCATTAGAATTTTGGATAGATGCAACGTTAAATTGTGAAATAAAGATATTGTCCAATATAAGGTCCAATGGGATAAAATTTTTGAGGATAGTGCTACATGGGAGGATGTGGAGGAAATAGAACACTCCTTTCCTCATTTTCCTTCTTAGAAAGACTATTGATGGTTTACTATATGTTGTTGCTAAATTGTTTTTGGATTTGTATGTTATGATTTTTTGGCTTGAAATAGTATGATTTGATGAACATATGTGAACCAATTTTGTTTGATCAAACATCGGGATGATGTCTCTTCCTAGTGGGGAAGGATGTCACATCTCAATTTTCTTACTTGCATTTGAAAATGTTAAGTTAATTGAAAAATGGATAAAACAATATATATCAGTTATTGTTTATGAATTTGATAAATGCAAATGATTATATGGAAAATTGTTTATCTTGCAAATTTTACAATTTAAAATAATTATTTCACAATATTCATTAGATAAAGGTTACTAATAAAGCTGGAAAGTGCAAGAATGTGTGTGTGCAGGAACATGTTGAAGGACAATAACTTGGTTAAGGCAGGAATGCTTAGCTGGATGACAAATAGTAAGAAATATTGGATTCTAGAATCTCACACACCACAATAGGACATGACATGTGAATTTTTTATTACATTTGATGGATAAAATTCTTGCTTGAATGTAAATTGTGATTTGGTTAAATATACAGCTTATTGATCTCATCATTTGTTATACCATGTTTGTTTCAAAGTTAAATGGAATGCATCTGATTTGTATATAACTACCACGAAAAGAAAAAATGTGTTATTCATCTTTTCAAAAGAACATAAGCTCTTGATAAGGAAAAATTAAAAAAAATGTTGTACTTTATATAAATATAATATATGTGTGTGTGTGTGTGTGTGTAAACACATATATACATATGAATAAATGTGTATTAAGGATTTGCATCAATAAAAATTCTTCTATTTGAAAATATAATATGAATGTATGGGAAAAATAATAATAAATAATGTTCAAATATTTCCCCCCTTCACATTTGAAGAAGGCTGATTTCCTTCCAAAATAGAAAGGTGGTAAACAATGCTCAAATAATGGGGGAAGTGGGCGGCTAAGAAAGGGTGGCATGGAGAAATTAAGAACACCCCAAAAATAGCTCGTGCAATGAATGGATAGGGTGTGGTTGGATTCGAATACAGAAGGGGAAACTGAGCAAAAAAAAACATCAGAGGATTTTCGAGGAAAAAGTAGAGAAAAGAAAGACACAAGAGGAGGAAAAGTAAAGTTGTTTCTATTTGAATTAGCAGCCAAGGTGACTATGAGTAGTTTATTGAGGTAATCTGATTACCATTAGATTTTTCTATCATTAGTTGATTAATTTTCTCATGAGTTCTCAATGGGTATCGATTGCCATAATGATATTCTTGTTGTTTCTTTACCACTATAATTCGTGGTCTCTATTTACTAAAATATGTTTGTCATGTTGCTCTAAGAAGCCCCATTTTGAGGGTGAAAAATTCCCAATGAACCCCTCACTATGAGTTAAGATTGACATTCCATGCATGATCGAAGCAAGGGTGGCGTTCGGGCTTTAGCTTGTGGGTTACCAAATCTGTCAATATTTTATTGTGTTTTCTATGTTAGAAATCACCATATGAGGTGATATTCATTGTAGATTTTGCAAACTATGTATTTTTTCAAGAATCTATGTTGAATGTTGTAGAGGCTAAATGGTAGGAACCATTTGAATCTGTGGATTGGATCTAAATGATTTCTATCATTCTGCCCCATATGAATATATCCATGGGAAACATCACCACCAACACTAGAGTTTCCAAAGAATGATGTTCATCACTCTTTTAAATCTTTGAGCACCAATATATTTTTGCCAATCCAATGGTGAGCTTGTAGCCACCGAGACTGGTAGTGTGTTAATTTATATGTAAAGGGAAATGACTCTGTGTCGTCCCATCATGGTATCAAGGCCAAATGACCCTATTACATTCATTAATATGTGTATTATAATGCATGTTTATTTACTTGTGGGTTTATCACTAAGAGATTGTCCAGACAGACTTAATACGTCACTGCCAGGATACAATGGCCTTAATAGGCCAAGGGGTACTGAAACCCTCACAACTTTTTAATTAAACTTCTATCTATCGATAGCATGTGCATATATGTGTATATATATATGTATATATATATATGTGTGTGTGTGTGTGTGTGTGAATATATATATGTAGATAGGGAAAAATCCAAAAGTTAAAATGTGTTAAAAACAATAAACTAATTAAAACCTATCAAGCACCATGAAGTACAAACTAGAATGAAAATACAAATAAACAAAAGATACATGCAAACCAATTTTCAAACTAGACTTGATTGATCTCCATGGCTCTTCTCCACCTACACAAGGATGCAAGATTTCAAAGGTTGATTGTTGAAGGAATGTTGGTTGCTCAATTCTGTAGCATAACGACCTAATGAAGATGATAGATTGGAGATGGATGGAAGATAGAAGAATGATTTTGACAGCATAAGGATGTCTGAAGATTCGATACAAATGGCCCGTGAAAGGTTAGATTTATAGAGTTTTTGAAGACAAAAGCTTAGTTGGCAAAGATCAACGGTTGAGATTTAGTCTGGTAAGATGAACGGTAAGAGATGGAGAAGTTGGAGAGAAAGATGGAAGCTAGAGAAAAAGAAGGAAGATGTTTCCTTCCCACAAAACCTTTCACTCAAAAATGAAGGCAACTTGCCCTTTGTCAAGTTTAGTTATGATTTGGTTTTGGTAGTTGAAGATAATTCAATAATCAAATAATAAAATTATTTAATTTCATGTGACATATGGTTTTGGAAGTTTCTAATTAAATATTGAAAAATATTTGAGGCCATATTATTATTAATAATAAGAAGTTTCCTAATTAAATATTGAAAAACTTTGTTTAATTATGTGGAGATATTTTTAAGAAAGTTACTAAGAGGAATGTTCATGATTTTGGAAAAAAAGGAAAAATTTAAGAGATTGGGATGATTTATGATTTGGAAAAAAGAATGTTACTTTTAATTTAAAATAAAAACAATGTGATTTTAAAAAGATTTAAAGATAGAGGGAAATTTTGGGAAAGGGATATTTGCTTTTTATTCAGTATCAACCTAATTAATTCTAAACAGGAGGCCAAGACTTCCAGTTCAGTGAGAAAATTAGAAAAAAGATGAGTGTAATTAAATAATAGTCAAACTTATTTAATTAAGATAGAAAAATTAGAAAATGAACAATATAAATAAATAATTAAATTTATTTATATGTAGATTGAATTAGAGATTTAACTAAATAACTTGTATTTAATTAATTACCAGACTTATTATAATGTGACCATTTTTAGGTGTATACAATATATATATATATATATATATATATATATACATACACAACCAAATGCTTATGTGTCAAGCCATCATAGATCCAATGGCTATGTGTATTTCTATTTCATAGGTCAAGAACCCCTCAGGGATGAGGATTAACAACCATAAAGGAATATTTAATGGGCATATATGTTTGCATGTTTATCATTCGATATCATGTGTATCAGCCCCAAGACTTTTGGTCATTTGAACACAAAGATGTGTGAGAAAGAATGGCTTAAATTTTGTATTATATCTTTCAGTTCTAATTTTATTTCATTAGTTGTAGTGAATATGGAATAATCTGAATGGTATAATGATATTATGATCTTCACTAAACTGGAATAAAACTAAGCAATTATCAGGAATTCAAAAGGATTGAAATTGTAAACAGATCGACTCTTGTATTTGAAAATCTTAATTAAACTAGAGACTTGAACTTTTAGGAAATTGTAGAAACTATTGAAACTTTGAAAATTGATGAGCAAATGTTCTTTTATTTCTCTCATTGTGAATTGAAAACCATCATTATTGTATGTTCAAAACTATTTACCTGATCAAATAAATGTTCATTATGATTAGAGCGTAGTATTGCTTACAGATTGGAAACTTGTTTTAGAACTTAAGAATGTATATACGCATGTTTCCAACTGTGATTACTTTCAGGAATATATGTGTACCTGAATAAATGATTCATTTATGCACGTGCACACACATGCGGTATACCTTCTTATATCATATTTACTTTACTTATTTGAGTATGACTATTTTTTTTCATTTGCAAATGACAGAACTATATAAATGGAACAATGTTGAGTTGCAATATGGAACTTAGGAAAAATAGATGTATGATGAATAAGATTAATGGATAGACTAGATGTTGTGGTATGTGGCGACTAATCATGCTATACTGTACATCTGAAATGTATCCTTTTCGGGGTACAGGGCTTGGCCAGGCCCCGAGCGGGGGTTCAAGGGCGGCAGCCCCCGAGAATTTTTTTTTCCTATTTTTTTCACATTGTCAACGAAAAATGAAAAATCACTAAAAAGAAAAAACCGACTTTGTAAAACCCTAATTTTGGAAGCTTCTGAAAAGCTTGTTATTAGAAGTCTGGATGGGGGTTGCAGTATGGAATTATTAGCAAGATTGTAATATGTTTTACACTAGATAATAAAATCATTGGATGGTTGCGATTTTTTGGATGTAGCCCGGATTGGGTGAACCACACTAAATTATTTGTGTTGTCTTGTTTCTGCTATAATTTTATGTGTTTTATTTCTCTGTTTTATTGATCAAATCTGCATTTAACTGTTAGATATTTCTAAACCTAACACCAGATTGTATATGGTTTACTGCTTGATGACTGATAAAATGGAATGATAAAAAAGTATTGTGATAGACTGTAGCACACTAGAATTTGATGCTAGTAGACAGTCTAAAGGGAGGGAAACCCCTTGATATGATGAGCTTTTCTTTTGGGAATGGGTGCTAGAGAGTGTATATTTTCTTTTCCAAATCTAACCTGAGTTGCACTCTATGCAGCATGATCTTGGCTAAGATTTGTAGTCAATTTTTTACTTACAAAAATGACTATTTAATATTTATCCTCTCTTTGTATATCTTTATCACCTAACATGGAACTTGCATATTCTAATAGTAGATAGAAATGCATGTAGTTAGGCACATATAGATTACACCTTGCAAACTGTATCTCTTGCTAAGTGTTCCATGCAAGGTTAGGTATTCTTCGATAGACTAAAGAATTCTGGGGAAGCATCACTTTGTGGTTGTGTGGAAAAGCACCTCAACCATTTTATCATCCACCAATAGAGGCGAGCTGTCAAAAAGGAATCATATTGGAATCCTATTTATGTACTTGTATCATTGATGAAATTGATGTAATTGATGAAGTTGATGTAAATGATGAAATTGATGTATTGACTACTGAAACGATTGAATGCCAAGTCAAACTTGTGAATTGACTATTGACATTTGGAAATGAATATATATAAATATGCAGTTTTATTTTTCTAATTTATGGACATGAAATTGCTAAAAAGAAATAGCTATGGGATTTATGCCATAAATTTTATATTCATAATGTCAATTTTAATTTATTGAGGAAAATTTAGTTAGGCATATTACACCCTAATGGAGATGTGTAATTTGAGTATCCTCAAAACATCCCTAATCCTAAAGCCTAAGTCTTAAACCCTAAACCCTAACCCCTATTTACATTAATTAAATATTATAATTTGAGTTTAATCTACACATATAAATTAGGAATTTAGAATGCATTGTGTATATACAACATAAATAAATAATTAAGTATTAGAGTTGTAATGTTCAAAATAAACTATAGTTTTATTAAGGACTTGTGAGAGTTTCTTATATATACCCTAGACCTTAAACCTTAAATATTATTAATATTTAAAGATCTACATGTTGTACACATGCTTAAATATTTTATATTAAATATTTATCTATTTCTACACATGTCCATGCTCTATTTTCTTACAAAGTACACTTTGCATTTTGATCATTTCTTTTAAGATTTTAAGTAGGTGTGGGTGAAATGGAATATATGGGTCCATTTAAAGGTATTAAAAATTGTTAACTCACCTACTTGGGTCTTAATTTCTTCCTTAATTTTAGTATATTTATTCATGCATCCCGTGATAGTGGATATGACCCTTTGGAGACTTTTCTTTTCTACCTCCCATGTGTCATGCCTAATATTTCTTTCTTTAATAAATCATCCACTATTTGCATGTTCCTTTCTTCCTTATCATATTATAGTGGTGTGGTTAACTAGATACTATTCTAGAGCTCCATGATTGAATCTATTATGAAGGTAGAAATTAATCTTACTATTTTTGGTTTTGGTGGTGATTCAAGAATAAATTCATAAAGTTACCTTAAATTAATGTGTTAGTGATGGTCCACCATATTTCCTTCTTATTTTCTACACTATAGAATCCAGCCACATAAAAATTCCTATATATCCATTGTAGTTATTTGTTGGGTGGTCCCATATTGAATAGTTATTCCTACTTTATATTTTAAGATGAGGAAGTTGGTGAAGAAGTTTGATGTACAGGACTAGGTGGAGAATAAGGTGTTGGACTTGGTGGAGGAAAATATCTTCTTGATGGCACCTACTAACTATATTTTGAGGTAGGAGATATATAAGGAGAAGTAAACACTTGTGTTCTAGAGAAGATAGATTTTCATGACTTAGGTTCTTTTATGTTCTATTATAATCTCCTCTATCTTTTCATAGAAGTTAATATCACTTCCTATGGTCCTAGATTCATCTTTCTTAGCAATTTACTTAGCAACCTCATTTTTCTCTTTATTAGGTTTCTTGTATTATGTTGTAGCTAGGTCCTTATTTTCTTCTATAGGACCTTTAAGATCAGAGCCTAATCAAATTTCTCTTTATATTGTTGTGCTCTAGTTGGCTATCTAGTTGGACCTACATCTACAGTTGAAGTATGAAGTAGAGATGGTTGTGTTTCATGTAAGTAGTACTTGAGGAGGATAAGTTTATGTATTAGATTACATAATAGTATTGTCTTATACTTTAACACCCTTGAGATTGCTTTTAAATCTATTCCTCACTATATAAGCATGCAATATTATGGTGCTTCCTATTATTCTTTAATATTTAATACTTGAGTGGCCAAAGATAGAGATGATTAATCATTTATTTTGGTTGAAGGATTCTTGGTATATACTTTCATTGGTTTTTCTTCTTGTTTTTGTCACCTCTAGTTGATGTTGGTTGCTTTAACCATTCCATTATTTTATTAATCATTTTTTAGGTTTTGTTTTAAATGGAGGTGTCCATAGTAATTGACAATCCCTTTTGATTATTTTTAAGGAATATAATTTATCTTGTTCATATGAAGGATCAAGCTCACATTTTCATCATTTGACAAATTAGCTCCAAGTAGTTGTTAATGAGAAAGTATTTAAGATTTTGATTAGATGATACTATATAATTTCTTTTATTTTTAACATAAATAGGAAAATAAACTAAATTTAGATGGAACTTGTGCACATGACCATGGACATATGGACATATCATTCTAGATCTGTTATTTCCATTTATGTAATGCCCCACCAAGCAACCCCAAAGGATATAATACATCTAACATTTATGGCACCAATTTTTTTTAAAGTACTAACATACATCATAACAATCATATATCACATGATATGAAACTAAACATGAACTACATATAACAAATCCCTCAGGTTTACAAGACTGCATTACTTTTCACAAAAACATCATTACATCACATGGATGGTAAGTATACACCAGTAACCATAAAATAACATGAACATGATCAACACATTAATCAAGGGTTACAATATTACAATGCCGCTTCCCAACATGAATGGGGAAGATACAATAAAATAGAATGATACATTTGAAATGAAGAAGTACAAAGCTGCACTACTGGATCCAACTCTGGTTCAACTCAGGAGTCACTGCAAGGTACAATTTCGCACTTCTTGATTGACGATTGGGGACCCAATGGGGTGCATAGCACATTCCACCCAACCACGTGGACCTGAAGGCCCACCCCCCATGCTAAGAGATGACAAGAAAGAATCCCAACTAAACCATCATACAAAACAAGGATACAAGACTTCACAACAAGATCCACAATAAAATAAGACAATCTTCGGCACGTGATATAACCAACACAAGATGTGCCCAACATAAGGAATAACCAATAAAGCATCAACATACATATGCCAACATGTGCTTCCAGAGGCCCAAGAATAACATAGAGGGAAACAAAACATACATGGTTGTTAAAGGAAGAGTGTCATCGCAATGTTGCATGGGTTACCCTGGCGAATCTTCCTAGGCCCCAGCCCCCTACTTGGGTTACTCTGGTGACCTCTTACAAAACCCAGCCCCACATGCAATCCAATGCTGCATCGATTATCTTTCATAAGGACAAGACAATGATTTTGCCATTCTAGGCCTTCTCAACTCATCTCAAGCCCATACAAGCACTTGAGCCATGAGTCAGGCATTCACTTAAATCTTGTTAATGTGTGGTTCTATCCAAATACCCCTAATTAAATATTAACGTTTTCACTTGATTAATAAACTCCCAATGAGTTACCCTGGGACCTCTTCCGGGTCCCGACCCCCATTGAAAGCCACTCCCCTTATGAGCAACAAAACTCAAAAGACACTATCAGGGTAAGCCCCCATGCACAACATATAAAGCCACATGATAAATTGCATTAAGCAAGACATACACCATCCTATGCAAAATATTCATAACGAAACTATTTTCAAGTGCAAGGCTAAACCCATAACATCAAATAAATCATACGAGCAATAGTTCACAAAGAACCAAAAGTGAAGGCCAATAACAAAGCAACACCCTTCTTTCCCTTTCTCTGGAAGACTGATAAATCACTTAAACAAGGGTTTCCCAACAAGGTGGTAACAAAACTTGATCTCAAAATCAACATCAAACTCAAAGCCAAAAACAACCTCCATAAATAAATTCATTATAAACTCCAAAAATACACACAAAATTCACCACAAGAATACACTTCAAACATTCCAAATTTTCCAATTTACCAACATGATATGTCATACAACAACTATTCCAATAATGTAAAAAGGACATACATGATAAATTAACTTGTTATCTATTAAGTAACTACAAGAAGATCAATTCTCATAAGGAAATTACTTTCAAATTCATCCTTGAAAATAGATACTTTTGTAACTTATCTAAACACAAATAAAAGTATATCAATAGAGAAATATATATCATATTATCTAGTAGCTAACCTTATAATAAGGGTGATATTTCTACCCTACTCCAGGTTTTAATCCAAGCCTACTAAACTTTCTTTTATTTAATAATCACTAAATAACCACCTTTTATGAACACTCATAGGTACGTGAATGTGGTATAAGAAGTTAGATATCTCCTAACTTGGTTTTCAATGTTCCTAAGTCAAAGAGTTTCGCTTCTAAATTTCAAACTTTGACTTTGGAATAAAATAAAATAAAAATACCCTATTACATCAAATATAATATGCTCTGTTAAATTACTCTTTCAACAATAAACCTTCCAATGCATAACTCCAAATAAATTAACTATTCAATCTCTATATTTAAAGTATACTCATGTTCCACAAGAGACTAGAATTGAATGCCATTATCACTCAGAGATAACTATATTTTCAATCAATTGATGAAACCTCAATGCATGTACACATCCTAAGTCTTATTGTTGTTTCTCTCAATATTATTACCTCAATTTCATATTAACTTCAGCCATCTAAAAATCTTTGGCTCTATTCTTGCCATTTGTTGTTTGGTGTGGCAATTAATCTGATTCTCTATGACCTTGAAGTTCTTCCTCCTCGAAATTGTCAACGAGTCAATCATACACACACTCTATAATTTTTAAAACTCCAACCTCCTTTAGCACAAACAAGATTTGAATCTTGGTGGGGACATTGGCATTCCCCAATGCAATCAACGACAGTATTGAAAAGTTATATTTATTTATTATCTAAGCAATCTCCTGAAATAATTAATTTGATCTGCTATTGTGACAATAACCGATAGACAATGACCAAAGGACACATTTTGCAGATGTAGACATATAGCAAACATAATTACAATGCAACGTAATATAGCCCTATTAATTAGAATTTCTAATCTCACAGAGTTTTTCTTCTATCTTGGAATTTCATCCATCTGGTTTGCTTGGCCTGATACGTGCTCAAAGCCGTTCAAGGAATTGATTATGTAGGCTATAGCAACTCCAATTTCACTAGCTTGTCAATGTTTGAATGGCATAAAGAATCCATCCGACTTGTATAAACATCCTTACCCTTCTAAGCTCAGATGCGCCATTGTGGAAGGATGCGAATAGAATCAGAGAGATTTTCTAGTTTACTACACCTTTGCAAGTCTAACAGTTGCAGCTGTGACGGGTTGCCAAGTATATTAGAAAGTGAATATAGGAATTTGAAAGTATTGCCATCTACTTGCATTTTTTATTATTATTTTCAAGTGCTGCAACTGCGATAGACTGTCAACAGAATCAAGCAGATTATTTAAACATTCAAACTTCCTAATATGTTCAAGCTCGCAGTTGAGATAGGATGACAAAGAAATCAGAGAGATTATTTAAATCTATACATCCTATCATGTTCAAGTGTTGCAACTGTAATAGGTTGCTAATGAAATTGAGGAGGTTGTTTAAACTATAACTATATTTTAGTTCCAGTTGTTGCGGTTGCAACAAAATCAAGGAGCAATTTCTAAGACCGTATATCTCTGTTGTGTAAGGTGCAATTTGAGAGCTTCCAAGATCAGATTTTCTAGCATAGTTGCTTGTCTATAAAATCCTGTGCAGCGCACAGCCTCGCACATTTGTTCTATTTTATTTGGATCCATTTGGTCTACCAGTTTAAAGGTATATTATGGTAACACAAAGGTCAGTGTGGAACTAAGGCATGGACAACATAGTGATCTGTTTGTCAAAATACCATTGATCTCACAGCAAGAAGGCACAAATTAACAAAGACACACATATATAAGTTAATATTCTAGTCCCAGCGCAGCCTCCATGGTAATCTTGCTGCCGAAATCTCCTTTCAAAAAGACAATTTTACAGGGTTTTTTCCTCGAGAGTTAGCAATTGAAAGACTGAAACTAAGCAAAAGGAGGCGATTGAATCAACACTCCAATGGAAGCTTACGTAGATCCAAAACCCAGATGAGGGAGGGTGTGGCTAAAAGTCACATGTTTTGTTCATCCACAAGGATAAGAACCTAATATATGAGTGGCTAGTTATAAACATTCATCAAGGCATAAAGGCTTACGGCCAAAGAGAGGAAAGTGAATATCCATACTTATCTGAGGAATCTTGAATCTGAAATCTTGTTGTAGATGATCGATCCCTGAAGTTGATCTCCTTCTTAACTTTCCCCTGCTCCCCCTCCATAATCCTCCAAGAGTTGTCTCTTCCCCCTGATTTATAAGCTTCCATGGTAATCTTGCCTCAAGGTTCGTCGTGCTCTCCCTGATGGACCAAATTATAGAGCTCCACAACTAAAGAGGGTTAGAAAAATTGTCTGTGTCTGCAATAGCATATTTCCCTTCTATCGGTCTGAGTCTCAATATTCTGCACGAAGTATGGTGCTGCAATCTTAGGAAGGTTGCTCCTCTCAATCGATCGTCCTCCATATCAGTGTGAGAGATGAATCTTAGCTAGGCATCGGTTAGAACAGTTCAAAATGTGCTATGACAACAGAATAAACGCAAAATCGTCCAGATTGAAAACTAGAGGGATTCAATGGAGCCCACAACTCTGTGGTGAAAGTATGCGAAAACCTCCTCCTCCCACACGATCCAAAATTGTCGCCTTTTTCCGTGGAATGGTTACAAAAATGTTTCGACCTTCTTGCATGCCCTCACCATGTGCCTACCTATCCTCTCCTAGATAACTTCCACTCAAATGCAATTAATACTCCACTTCTTTTGTTCCCTCCATTTCCAAGAATCTTCTCCATTTTTTAATTTTCATTGATTTAACTACTATTTTAGTTTTGACTCAAACTCAACTTGCACTCCGTATGTTTTAATTTTTTTTCTTTACTTTAATCTTATAATTCTTAATTCATTTTTTAATAATTCTCACATACTTGATCTACTAGTTTAATTTCTCCTATTGAATTATCATATCATTTATGATTTTATTCTTTAATTTAATTATACCTTTATTTCATTAACTAAAGCCTTCCATTTGCAAATTAAAACTTAAAAAACAATAATCAACCCAAATACAAAACACGGCTTGACTCAAGAAGGAACAATTAAACAAAAAGAATCCAAACAACATACCAATCAATACTCGACTTCACAACGGGTTGATAAGCAACTCAAGGACAACACAAATGGAGGGTCATTACATCCTCCCCTCCTTGGCTTCGACTTACTTCTGGAAGTCGCAAGGCTAAAGAAAATGCACACCATTGAAAACAACATCAACTCCAACAATAGCATTACGACATCATCAAATAATGGAAGACACCCAAAAACAACTTTCAAAACATAAAAACCATACCGACTGGGTTACAAGTTGAAGGTACTCATCCTTGTCAAGGATGATGGCAAGGTTGGGGAAACTTTCTTGTCAACTCTATTTTTCCACATTATTCCCATTGGGTTTGATGAGGCTCGCCCAGTCCTACCAGAGCAGTTGGAATCGAGGCTTACTACCTGCAATCCTACATAAAAGTAAACGTTGTGTACAAGACATATATATCAAATCAACCTAGTGTAGAGGGAATTGTCATGTCGTATGCCTCTCATGAATGAGTGATACGACATCGTCCTTCTAACACTCTACAATTAGTGATACATCATAAACAATCATCAATAACAATTACTAATCAGATGCAACCATAGTATTAAATCCACATATTAAACATAACCAATTAATTACCTTCATCATCAAGATTCGAAGCCGACTACCTGAAAATCATAAACTAAGATGGAAACATAACACATTAGCACCAGTTATTCATGCTAATTCATTGCCAAGATACACATTTCTGGTTGAACTTCATCATTTAAACATCATGTACTACATTCTATTCATTACTCAATGCAAAATCTCGCAATAAATGTGTCACAAGATCATAATTTATGGCCTTTTCAGAAATAGAAACATAATTATCACTTCAAAACACACATAATTTCAGATTTAACACACATACACTGCATTCACACTCAAATTCACTTCACACCAGAGACACCACAAAGCAACACAAGGGTAGCACAAGGGTACACAAGGTCCAAATTTGCATTTCCAGTAGAAAGGATATCGGTACATTGCGCACTACACCGAGGGTCCTATCCATTCTACCGAATTTCTGCATCATTGAACCTACATCTCCCAAAAAAAAACTAGGGCAACCAAGTACAGACTACACAAACAGACTGACACACTCTTACGAGTACGAGCAGCTAGGTCAACACAATGGGCTCATAGTGCCCCAATGTATGAACCTATGCTCTGATACCAAGCTGTAATGCCCCGCCAAGCAACCCCAAAGGATACAATACATCTAACATTTATGGCACCAATTTTTTTTTAAAGTACTAGCATACATCATAACAATCATATATCACATGATATGAAACTAAACATGAACTACATATAACAAATCCCTCAGGTTTACAAGACTGCATTACTTTTCACAACATCATTACATCACATGGATGGTAAGTATACACCAGTAACCATAAAATAACATGAACATGATCAACTCATTAATCAAGGGTTACAATATTACAATGTCGCTTCCCAACATGAATGGGGAAGATACAATAAAATAGAATGATACATTTGAAATGAAGGAGTACAAAGCTGCAATACTGGATCCAACTCTGGTTCAACTCAGGAGTCACTGCAAGGTACAATTTCACACTTCTCGATCGATGATTGGGGACCCAATGGGGTGCATAGCACGTTCCACCCAACCACGTGGACCCGAAGGCCCACCCCCCGTGCTAAGAGATGACAAGAAAGAATCCCAACTAAACCATCATACAAAAAAAGGATACAAGACTTCACAACAAGATCCACAATAAAATAAGACAATCTTCGGCACGTGATATAACCAACACAAGATGTGCCCAACATAAGGAATAACCAATAAAGCATCAACATACATATGCCAACATGTGCTTCCAGAGGCCCAAGAATAACATAGAGGGAAACAAAGCATACATGGTTGTTAAAGGAAGAGTGTCATCGCAATGTTGCATGGGTTATCCTGGCGAATCTTCCTAGGCCCCGGCCCCCCTACTTGGGTTACCCTGGTGACCTCTTATGAAACCCGGCCCCACATGCAATCCAATACGGCATCGATTATCTTTCATAAGGACAAGACAATGATTTTTCCATTCCAGGCCTTCTCAACTCATCTCAAGCCCATACAAGCACTTGAGCCATGAGTGAGGCATTCACTTATATCTTGTTAATGTGTTATTCTATCCAAAAACCCCTAATTAAATATTAACGTTTTCACTTGATTAATAAACTCCCAATGAGTTACCCTGGGACCTCTTCCGGGTCCCGACCCCCATTGAAAGCCACTCCCCTTATGAGCAACAAAACTCAAAAGACACTATCAGGGTAAGCCCCCATGCACAACATATAAAGCCACATGATAAATTGCATTAAGCAAGACATACACCATCCTACACAAAATCTTCATAACGAAACTATTTTCAAGTGCAAGGCTAAACCCATAACATCAAATAAATCATACGAGCAATAGTTCACAAAGAACCAAAAGTGAAGGCCAATAACAAAGCAACACCCTTCTTTTCCTTTCTCTGGAAGACTGATAAATCACTTAAACAAGGGTTTCCCAACAAGGTGGTAACAAAACTTGATCTCAAAATCAACATCAAACTCAAAGCCAAAAACAACCTCCATAAATAAATTCATCATAAACTCCAAAAATACACACAAAATTCACCACAAGAATACACTTCAAACATTCCAAATTTTCCAATTTACCAACATGATATGTCATACAACAACTATTCCAATAATGTAAAAAGGACATACATGATAAATTAACCTGTTATCTATTAAGTAACTACAAGAAGATCAATTCTCATAAGGAAATTACTTTCAAATTCATCCTTGAAAATAGATACTTTTGTAACTTATCTAAACACAAATAAAAGTATATCAATAGAGAAATATATATCATATTATCTAGTAGCTAACCTTATAATAAGGGTGATATTTATACCCTACTCCAGGTTTTAATCCAAGCCTACTAAACTTTCTTTTATTTAATAATCACTAAATAACCACCTTTTATGAACACTCATAGGTACGTGAATGTGGTATAAGAAGTTAGATATATCCTAACTTGGTTTTCAATATTCCTAAGTTAAAGAGTTTCGCTTCTAAATTTCAAACTTCGACTTTGGAATAAAATAAAATAAAAATACCCTATTACATCAAATATAATATGCACTGTTAAATTACTCTTTCAACAATAAACCTTCCAATGCATAACTCCAAATAAATTAACTATTCAATCTCTATATTTAAAGTATACTCATGTTCTACAAGAGACTAGAATTGAATGCCATTATCACTCAGAGATAACTATATTTTCAATCAATTGATGAAACCTCAATGCATGTACACATCCTAAGTTTTATTGTTGTTTCTCTTAATATTACTACCTCAATTTCATATTAACTTCAGCCATCTAAAAATCTTTGGCTCTATTCTTGTCATTTGTTGTTTGGTGTGGCAATTAATCTGATTCTCTATGACCTTGAAGTTCTTCCTCCTCGAAATTGTCAACGAGTCAATCATACACACACTCTATAATTTTTAAAACTCCAACCTCCTTTAGCACAAACAAGATTTGAATCTTGGTGGGGACATTGGCATTCCCCAATGCAATCAACGACAGTATTGAAAAGTTATATTTATTTATTATCTAAGCAATCTCCTAAAATAATTAATTTGATCTGCTACTGTGACAATAACCGATAGACAATGACCAAAGGACACATTTTGTAGATGTAGACATATAGCAAACATAATTACAATGCAACGTAATATAGCCCTATTAATTAGAATTTCTAATCTCATAGAGTTTTTCTTCTATCTTTGAATTTCATCCATCTAGTTTGCTTTGCCTAATACGTGCTCAAAGCCATTCAAGGAATTGATTATGCAGGCTATAGCAACTCCAATTTCACTAGCTTGTCAATGTTTGAATGGCATAAAGAATCCATCCGACTTGTATAAACATCCTTACCCTTCTAAGCTCAGATGCGCCATTGTGGAAGGATGCGAATAGAATCAGAGAGATTTTCTAGTTTACTACACCTTTGCAAGTCTAACAGTTGCAGCTGTGACAGGTTGCCAAGTATATTAGAAAGTGAATATAGGAATTTGAAAGTATCGCCATCTTCTTGCATTTTTTATTATTATTTTCAAGTGCTGCAACTGCGATAGACTGTCAGCAGAATCAAGCAGATTATTTAAACATTTAAACTTCCTAATATGTTCAAGCTCGCAGTTGAGACAGGATGACAAAGAAATTAGAGAGATTATTTAAATCTATACATCCTATCATGTTCAAGTGTTGCAACTGTAATAGGTTGCTAATGAAATCGAGGAGGTTGTTTAAACTGTAACTATATTTTAGTTCCATTGTTGCGGTTGCAACAGAATCAAGGAGCAATTTCTAAGACCGTATATCTCTGTTGTGTAAGGTGCAATTTGAGAGCTTCCAAGATCAGATTTTCTAGCATAGTTGCTTGTCTATAAAATCCTGTGCAACACACAGCCTCGCACATTTGTTCTACTTTATTTGGATCCAGTTGGTCTACTAGTTTAAAGGTATATTATGGTAACACAAAGGTCAGTGTGGAACTAAGGCATAGATGGCATAGTGATCTGTTTGTCAAAATACCATTGATCTCATAGCAAGAAGGCACAAATTAACAAAGACACACATATATAAGTTAATATTTTAGTCCCAGCACAGCCTCCATGGTAATCTTGCTGCCAAAATCTCCTTTCAAAAAGACAATTTTACAGGGTTTTTTCCTCGAGAGTTAGCAATTGAAAGACTAAAACTAAGCAAAAGGAGGTGATTGAATCAACACTCCAATGGAAGCTTACGCAAATCCAAAACCCAGATGAGGGAGGGTGCGGCTAAAAGTCACATGTTTTGTTCATCCACAAGGATAAGAACCTAATATATGAGTGGCTAGTTATAAACATTCATCAAGGCATAAAGGCTTACGACCAAAGAGATGAAAGCGAATATCCATACTTATCTGAGGAATCTTGAATCTGAAATATTGTTGTAGATGATCGATCCCTGAAGTTGATCTCCTTCTTAACTTTCCCCTGCTCCCCCTCCATAATCCTCCAAGAGTTGTCTCTTCCCCCTGATTTATAAGCTTCCATGGTAATCTTGCCTCAAGGTCCGTCGTGCTCTCCCTGATGGACCAAATTATAGAGCTCCACAACTAAAGAGGGTTAGAAAAATTGTCTGTGTCTGCAATAGCATATTTCCCTTCTATCGGCCCGAGTCTCAATATTCTGCACGAAGTATGGTGCTGCAATCTTAGGAAGGTTGCTCCTCTCAATTGATCATCCTCCATATTAGCGTGAGAGATGAATCTTAGCTAGGCGTCGGCTAGAACAGTTCAAAATGCGCTATGACAATAGAATAAACACAAAATCGTCCAGATTGAAAACTAGAGGGATTCAATGGAGCCCACAACTCTGTGGTGAAAGTATGCGAAAACCTCCTCCTCCCACACGATCCAGAATTGTCGCCTTTTTCCGTGGAATGGTTACAAAACTGTTTCGACCTTCTTGCATGCCCTCACCATGCGCCTACCTATCCTCTCCTAGATAACTTCCACTCAAATGCAATTAATACTCCACTCTTTTGTTCCCTCCATTTCCGAGAATCTTCTCCATTTTTTAATTTTCATTGATTTAACTACTATTTTAGTTTTGACTCAAACTCAACTTGCACTCTGTATGTTTTAATTTATTTTCTTTACTTTAATCTTATAATTCTTAATTCATTTTTTAATAATTCTCACATACTTGATCTACTAGTTTAATTTCTCCTATTGAATTATCATATCATTTATGATTTTATTCTTTAATTTAATTATACCTTTATTTCATTAACTAAAGCCTTCCATTTGCAAATTAAAACTTAAAAAACAATAATCAACCCAAATACAAAACACGACTTGACTCAAGAAGGAACAATTATACAAAAACAATCCAAACAACATACCAATCAATACTTGACTTCACAGCGGGTCGATAAGCAACTCAAGGACAACACAAATGGAGGGTCATTACAATTTACATGTTCATTTTCTCTTCTTGTAAATACTTCAAGACATGCATGCTTGATCAGTAGTTTATTGTAATTCAAAGTTGGAGAAAATTATAACCTAATGAATACTAAATCCCTAACACTTTATCATTATGAACTCATAACCACCTTGATGCTTTATCCATATTTTAATAATCTAAGTTTTATATATTCTAAAATCTTCTCCTTTATGTAGTGCCCCTCAGTTTGTTTTCTACTCCTAACAGTTACTTGGTTATATTTGGACATTTTGATACTTTTTTGATGATACTTGGATATCATGATACTTTGATGCACAATTATGATGACACATTTATATCTGATGTTTTATGCTTATACTATGCTTAGTAGATCAGTTTAATTATTTATGTGAGTTATCATGGACATGAGTATTATGTGATTGCTAGATGTATGTTCACATTATGATTTGATATATGTTTATTGTGTGTCGATGTATTGGTGAAGGGGAACAAGGTCACATCACTTGCTTGCGAGTTCCCTATGACGTTGCAATTTCCCCTTCACGATATGATTGATTGTTTTCCTATGTACATGTTCGACTATGTGGTCTACTGCGGGTTGCAGGTACTAGGCATCGACTCCACCTGAATTTCTAGGTTTGAGCATGCCTTATGCCCAATGGAGATAGTTGACTTGGAGATAGCATCAGATCGTCCCCCATGTTGAGCCATCATCCTTAACGAGGATGAGTGTCCATTTACCATTCCCTATTGTGTGGTCAGTCTACGTTGTCTTGTCGATGTTGATGCCATTCTGCTTCATGTTTTGCTTTGTAGTCAAGTATTGTGTGACTGTATGTTCATTGTGTAATGTACATGATTGTTCATTTGTTTGATTATTTCATTAAAATAGAGATTATCATATTTAAAATGATTTGTATTAATTAAATAAAAGCTTATATATAATTGAAGTATCGATTAGATAAATTATTATAAAAGTAATTATTTGATTTTAATAAATTAAAAGTTATGGTTGAATATGGGAATTTAAAGAATAAATATATTAAATTATGATAATATGAAAACAAGTGGGAAATGAAGAATTAAATTAATAAATTAATATTTAATTATTCGATTCATTTGTGTGTAAATCACAAGATATGATTTAAAATTATAAAATAATAAGTTGAATAAATTGTGAATAGTGGGGAAAAATAAAAGAAAAATAAATTAATTAATTTTATGAAGTGGAATGCAGTTACAGATGGGGAAATAAATAAAGTAGTGGGAATTAACTTATAGAGGGGATTTTGGATTATTTTCCAAGGGAAAAAAGACTAATTTTTCATTTTGTGTGCGGGAGTTTCTTGTTCTTGGAGTTGATTCTTTGGATTCTTGAAAATATTTCTTAGGGGGTTCTTGAGTTGGATTATTGGAGAATTTGTTGGGGCTTTTGGAGAATTGGAAATCTACAGCTTGGAACTTCGAACTGACATCAACTCTTTTCCCAATCATTCGAGTGATTCTAGGTTCTTTTCTTGAGAAATCTTCTTCTCTGTTTTAGAATAAATGATTGGTCTTGAATACTGTTTGAAACCAAAATATGTCTATAATTATTGAGTTTGAATGGAAACAATCAATATTTGTATTATCTAGAATCAATTCAACTTCCCCAGTAATAGCTTCATACTCAACCTGAAATCCTTTTATTCCACATATTATTCCAATTGGTCTTGTTTTGTAAAATCTTCCCTTTGATAGTAGACAAATGTGCCTCATGCTATAATTTGATTTCTAAAGTTGCTTGACTTTGCTTGGGCTACAGATATCATATTACTCAGGCCGTTTTTATTTGTTTTCAAAACTATTTCATAATTTCTTTGGCTGAGACAATAATCTTCTTTATCGCCTCTCCCAAACCACAAATTAAGCTAAGTTTTTGATGTTAGGGTATTGCTTGAGAAATTACTAATATAGAGATATATGTGGTTTCACATAGTCAACCTTTGTGGTGAGACACCACCTCATTTTAATGTAACCATTTGAAATACCAACGCTGCTTCATGGTGTGCCCAACAAACTTATCCTTTGATCCTTCTATAGAATTTGTTGGCAGGCATGCAATCCTTGAATTAACCCTAGTTAGAGAATAATGAATGTTAGAGTTAAACTCTAGCTTGTAAATTTAAAGTGTTGCGAACTTGGAGGTTACTATCGATTG
This sequence comes from Sequoia sempervirens, assembly GCA_007258455.2. Lineage (NCBI taxonomy): Eukaryota > Viridiplantae > Streptophyta > Pinopsida > Cupressales > Cupressaceae > Sequoia > Sequoia sempervirens. The sequence continues at coordinate 19,022 of VDFB02117794.1, read as the reverse complement.
TATTTAAAGATTATCTGATGCATTCTAAGGCCGATGACTCCAAGAGTATCAATTTGCTACTTTATATTTGATTATCATATGCCTATTTCTTACATGGCGTTCCCCTCTGTTGGATGTTGAGGATATGATTGCTGATATGTGGTTGTCATTGATGTCAACACTATTAGCATTTGGTGTATTAAAGGCTCTATATGTTGAGGATATTGAGAAAATTATAAAAGTGTTCTAGGTTCCTAATGGAACTGTGTAGGTCAAGAAGGTGTTTTGTTCTTTACGTTGAAGATTATCTGGTGTAGATTAAATGGTTTATTGTTGAGTGTTTCTAGATCATCTACCAAAAGTTTCAGAGGTCTGCATGAAGTTTTGATTGTGTTGTGGTTTGATAGTGTTTTTGTGGTCTCTATCAGTGTTCCTGAAAGAATTTTGTGTAATTTTGTTAATCTTAGTTATTGTGGATACTTATCTGTTGTTTCTTGGTGTTCTTAGATGTCTCTAGATCATTCTATATCTTTTTTGTACGTCCACATTATTCAGAGAGCTTGTGGTTGAAGATATTTTCTTGCGCATGTTCGGTTTTTCATGTCCCTAGTCGACATGTTGGTGGTAGCGTGTTGCAGATCTTTGTGGTGAATTTAATTAAAATCTTTTTGTGTTGGAGATGTTAGTTTGGGTCTCCACTATGTTGTGGCCAACCTTGATGGATTCGTATTAAAAATTTATTTATAAATTTGGGCTGACATTGGAAATATGTTTTATTTTTCCTAGCTGACTAAGTTGTGATGAAATCTCATATAGCAGATATATAAGAGTGATTGTTTAAGAAAATTTATTGTGTGCACAAGTGCGAATGTATGCCAGAGAAAGTGTAGATGTGCGAATAGTGTTCTAATAATTTGATAGCAGAGCAAAGTGTGAAGAAGATTGAGAGAAGAGTGAAGGTTTTTTGTGCTTAATTGGAACTGTAATTAGGCTTGTGTAGAAGCTATTCTTTCAGTTCATACTTTGTGGATCTAATCCATATTTATGTATTGTTGGACAGTGAGTCCTCTTTTGTATTTGATCAGTGAGCTCTAGGCAGTGTGCATTCCCCTTATTATTTCTCATTATACTTTTAACAGGGTATAATCTTGTGGACTGACATCCACCATGGTTTTTCCCCTAATAGGGTTTCCACATAAAAAATCTTGGTGTTATTTGTCTCACTGATGTGTTAATTGTTTGTGGTTAATTTCTTATTCATCAGATCTGAGATTAAGTTAAGTTAAGTAAGAAAATTTTAAGTTTCTGTCACAACTGATTCACCCCCCCTCTCAGTTGTGTGTCCTTGTTCTTCCAACAATTGGTATCAGAGCAGGTTCCTTTGAAGAAGTTTAAAATCTTGAGGTGATTTGGGATGGAAACATTCAAGAAGGATAGTTTGAGATTTGATGGCACTAACTACTCACTATGGAAAGTTAGGATGCAATGTCATGTAAGATGTATTGGTGAAGCTTTCTGGAAGATTACAAAAGATCCATATGTTATTCCTTAGAATGGTCCCTCCACTGCTGATGAGATCAAAGATGTTGAAAATAATATTAGGGCTATTGAAGCTTTGGTGAGTGCTCTGATAGATTCAGAGATGGCTAATGTGATAGGGTTGTAGAAAGCTCATGAGATTTGGATGAAGTTGGAAACTTTGTATGAAGGAGTTGCTTAGTTGAAGATGGATAAACTGCAAAGCTTGAAAGGAAAGTATGAGAATTTGAAGATGGGTGAAGATGATAATATCAAGTTTCTTTTATGAAGAGAGTAGATGAGATAGTGATGGGTATTAGATGTGTTGGTGGTTTTGTGGATGAAGATGAAATTGTAGCTAAGATACTCAAATCCTTGCCTCCATCCTACAAAGTGAAGCTCATGCTATTGGAGAAATCAGATCAGTAACAAAGATATCAAGAGACACGCTGGTTGGCAAGCTTGTTGCTTTTGAAATAAGTGAATTTGATGAATCTGCACCAAAGACTAAATCAACATTCAAGGCTATAGTATCTGGAAGTAGCAAGAAAAGATATGGTCTAAGAGAATGTTCCAGAAAAGTATCCAAGTATGATGAAGAACTGAAATAGCTTGAAGATAAAGAAAGAGAGGTAGAAGATTGGAAGTGTTAATTGTGAAACAAGAAGGCAGAGGAAAAGTTAAGTATGAAGATGTATTGCCTATTAAATGTTTCTCTTGCAGTAAAATAGGTCATTTTGCATCAAGGTGTCCTGAAAGAGTTCCTAGATCTAAGCCTAAGAAGTCTAGATTCCAAAAGAGATGTTACTTTGCTGAAGAAGCGGTGACTGATGATGAGTTTGATAAAGATAATGGAAATGAAGATGAATGGGTTTTCATTGCTACCATTGAAGATAATTATGTGACTATTGAATCTACTAAAGATGAAAAGGCTCTTGCAGCTTGAGTTGAAGAAAAAGATGAGTGGGTCATTGATAGTGGATGCTCACATCATATGACCAGTGATAAAAGAAAATTTGAGAGTCTAGAGAAGTATGATGGTGGGGTTGTAAGATTAGGAGATAACAATGATGGTGTGATTTGTGGCAGAGGATCTATTTTCCTTGGTGATAAGGATAACACTAATGATGTTCTATATGTTGAAGGTTTGAAGCACAACTTGTTGAGTGTAGGAAAGATGGTGCACAAGGGATATGATCTTCAATTCAAAAATGGAAGATGCAAGATACAGGGAAGTTTCAGGAATATGATTGCTACTGGTAAACAGACAAAAGGCAATAGCTTTCACCTGACTACTGCTAGTGGGAGTTGTTTAATTGCTCAAGTAGATGAAAGTTGGCTATGGCATAGGAGATTGTGTCATGTAAATTTTGACAAAATTATCAAGATAAGTTCTACTCAAGCAGTAAGAGATCTACCTAAGTTAGTAAAGCCTACTAACACAATTTGCAAGGAATGTCAAATAGGTAAACAAAATAGTCTCTTTCCAAAGTAAACAATTTCATTCAAATAATTTGTTGGAGCTGCTACATACCAACCTTTGTGGTCCCTCCAGAGTTAGAAGTATTCATGGAGAAAGGTACTTTATGTTGATTATTGATGATTACTCTAGAATGATATGGGTTTCTTTCTTAAGAGAAAAACGTGAAGCATTTGAAAAGTTCAAAATTTTTAAGGCTATGGTAGAGAATGAGAAAGCTCTAAAAATCAAGTGCCTAAGATCTGACAGAGGTAGTGAGTTCACCTCCATGGAGTTCAAATATTTTTTTGAAGAGCATGGAATTAAGAGACAATTATCTGGTCCTCGAACCCCTGAACATAATGGAGTTGTAGAGAGAAAGAATATAAATTTTTTGGATGTTGTCAGAACAATGATGATGGAAGAAAATGTATCTCAGATGTACTGGAGTGAAGCAGTAAGCACTGTTGTGTATACTTTGAACCAGGTAAATGTTAATGGTAACTCTGGTAAGACCCCTTTCGAGTTATGGTTTGGTTACAAGCCTACTGTTAAATATTTCAAGATCTTTGGAAGTAGGTGTTATATCAGGAGAGATGATGATATAGGTAAGTTTGATTCAAGAAGCAATGAAGGGATTTTCCTAGGTTACTCCACTAAAAGCAAGGCATATCGGTGCTATAACAAAAGACTGAGAAAGATAGTTGAAAGTGCAAATGTCAGAGTTGATGAGGACTCTATCAAATCATCCAGATATTGTGAATATGATTCTGATGAAGACAATACTAGCAAAGGGAATAATTATTAGACATAGAATCTACTTTAGATTATTCCATATGTTCTAGTTAAGCAACCTCAATTTGTTCCGATAAATCAAGTCAGTCAGGAAGCACAAACAAGTGCAAGTGTAGAAGAGAAATAAGAAGAATCAGAAGGTCAAGAATGTCTCAAAACTCCAAGGTATGTAAGGCTAAATCATTCTGAAAATCAAATCATAGGAGATAAGAATAAAGGAGTGTAAACTAGAAGAAAGATTGCAGAAGAATATTGTCCGATTTCCAAGATTGAACCTAAAAATGTCACTGAATCTTGTCAAGATGAACACTGGTTGGAAGCTATGAAGGAAGAGCTGACACAAATAGAAAAGAATGACACATAGATACTGGTTCCCAAGCCTCAAGACAAAAATGTGATTGGTACTAAATGGGTGTTTAGGAACAAGCTGAATGAACAAGGTTTAGTGGTCTGGAATAAAGCAAGACTAGTATGTAAAGGGTATTCTCAAATGGAAGCTATTGATTTTGAAGAAACCTTTGCTCATGTTGCTAGAATTGAAGTTGTTAGATTATTTCTTGCTTATGCTTCATACAAGGATTACAAAGTCTATTAGATGGATGTGAAGTCAACATTTCTGAATGGAGAACTAGAAGAAGAAGTATACATTGAACAACTAGATGGATTTCAGCTAACTGACAAGGAAGATATGGTCTTTTGATTAAAGAAAGCTCTATATGGACTTAAGCAAGCCCCTAGAGCCTAGTACGCTAGATTGGACAAATATTTACTGAAGCTTGGATTCACTAAAGGTACTATTGATAGCAACTTGTACTTTAAATTAGATCATGATAAGGAGTTAATTATACAAGTTTTTGTTGATGGCATCATTTTTAGAGGAGATGACAATCTATGTATGAAGTTTGCTGATGAGATGAAGGATGAGTTTGAGATGAGTATGATTGGAGAGACGAAGTTCTTTCTAGGATTTTAAGTTACTCAGCTAGACAAGGGATTTTTCATATCTCAGTCCAAATATGTGAGAATTGTTGAAGAATTTTGGAATGGATGATTCAAAACCTGTTGGTACTCCCATGGTAACCGGATGTAAGTTGACATAGAATGATGATTCTCCTAAGGTGAATAAAACTAGATATAGATCAATGATTGGTGGATTGCTCTATTTAACTCAGACTAGATCAAACATTATATATGCTATATGTACGGTTGCTAGATTTCAGGCTGATCGAAAAGAATCACATGTGACTATTCTTAAGAGAATCTTCAGATATCTGAAAGGAACAACTGACTTTGGACTTTGGTATCCAAAGGATGATGATCTCACTTTGAGTGCATATACTGATGCAGATTGGGCTAGAGATGTTGATGATAGGAAAAGTACTACTGGTGGTGTTTTCTTCCTAGGGAAGAAGTTGGTGTCCTCGTTGAGAAAAAAGAAGAATTCCATTTCTCTATCTACTGCTGAAGCAAAATACATTGTTGTTGCAAATAACTGTACTCAAGTGATATGGATGAAACAGATGTTGAAAGATATCATGGTGGTATATGAAGAACCTATTGACATATACTGTGACAATTCAAGTGCAATAAATATTTCAAAGAATCCAATACTACATTCCAAGACTAAACATATATCAATCAAGTGTCATTTCTTGAGGGAGAAAGTGAATGAGAAAGAAGTTAGATTGGAATATGTGTCTACCAAAGAACATATTGCAAATATATTTACTAAGCCATTGCTGAATGATACTTTTGAGTATCTCAGAGGAATGCTAGGGGTGATTACCCCTCCAGATAAGAACTAAAGATGCATTTTCTTGCATCAATTTGTGAGCTACATTGCTATATTCTGATCTGGATTTATGTTTTCGTGGCTACTACTTAGGGGGAGTAGTCAAATGTGCAGATATGTGGCTCAGAGAGTGTATTTGGAAAGTTCATGGTTACCTTTTCCATTGATGTCAAAGGGGGAGAAGTGCAATGTGAAAAATATTTCTAAGGAGAAGAGCCTTGTGGGGAGAAGCGCAGTTGAGAAGAAGAGTCAATGTGTTGGGTTGATGGCATTTTTCACATCGTGTGTTGCCATCAATGCCAAAGGGGGAGATTGTTGGATGTTGAGGATATGGTTTTTGATATGTGGTTGTCATTGATGTCAACACTATTATCATTTGGTGTATGAAAGGTTGTATATGTCGAGGATATTGAAAAAATTGTAAAAGGAAGTGTTCTAGGTTCCCAGTGGAACTGTGTAGGTCAAGAAGGCATTTTTTTCTTTATGTTGAAGATTAGTTGGTGTGGATTAAAGGGTTTATTGTTGAGTGTTTCTAGATCATCTACTAGAAGTTTCAAAGGTCCATGTGAAGTTTTGATTGTGTTGGGGTCTGACAGTGTTTCTATGGTCTCTGTCAGTGTTCCTTGAAGAAGTTTGTGTAATTTTGTTAATCTCAATTGTTGTGGATGCTTCTCTATTGTTTCTTGGTGTTCTCAGATGTCTCTAGATCTTTCTCTATCTTTGTGGTATGTCCACATTATTTGGAGAGCTTGTGGTTGAAGATATTTTCTTGTGCATGTTCGGTTTTTCATGTCCCTGGTCGACATGCTGGTGGTAGCATGTTGCGGATCTTCGTGGTGAATTTAATTAAAGTCTTTTTGTGTTGGAGATGTTATTTTGGGTCTCCACTATGTTGTGGCCGACCTTGGTGGATTCGTATTAAAACTTTATTTGTAAATTTGGGCCAACATTGCAAATATGTTTTATTTTTCCTGGGCAACTAAGTTGTGATGAAATCTCATGTAGTGGATATATAAGAGTGATTGTTTAAGCAAAGTTAGTGTGTGCATAAGTGTGAATGTATGCCAGAGAAAGTGCAGATGTGTGAATAGTGTTATAATCATTCGATAGCAAAGAAAAGTGTGAAGAATATTGAGAGAAGAGTGAAGAAGGTTTTTTGTGCTTAATTGGAACTATAATTAGGCTTGTGTAGAAGCTATTCTTTCAGTTCATACTCTGTGGATCTAATCCATATTTATGTTTTGTTGGATAGTGAGTCCTCTTTTGTATTTGAGCAGCGTGCCTAAATTCATGTGCATTCCCTTTATTATTTCTCATTATACTTTTAACAAGGTATAATCTTGTGGACTGACATCCACTGTGGTTTTTCCCCTAATAGGGTTTCCATGTAAAAAATATTGGTGTTATATGTCTCACTAATGTGTTAATTTTTTGTGGTTAATTGCTTATTCATCAGATCTGAGATTAAGTTAAGTAAGAAAAGTTTAAGTTTTTGTCACAACTGATTCACCCCCCCTCTTAGTTGTGTGTCCTTGTTCTTCCAACAACCTCTTGTTTATTTCTTGTGCCTAAATCATGCCTTGGTTTTGTACTATTTTGCTGTTAATTATTTGATCAATACTTTGACATGTATCGTTGTGAGGAATAATAATCTATATTAAAATGCATACAAATATATATTTATTTGAGGGAAAATGCACACTAAGGTACATGTAGGCCCTGCACTTCTAAATTCACTACCATTCATTGTTCATTGTAGGTGAGTTTTGATTATATTATAAATCACATTGCATTCCCTATTTCGTTCGTTGTCTAGAAATCTCATCTAGCCGCTGTGAAATTTTAGTGATACCGCCTGTTTTCCAATGTACTGTTATGTGCCTTACTCATGCAAAAGGATCATCCCCAATATGATTTGGTAGATTGATATTGTATATATATATATGTATATGTATATGTATATATATATATATATATATATATGTATATGTATATGTATATATATATATATATATGTATATGTATATGTATATGTATATGTATATATATACATATATGTATATGTATATATATAAATATATGTATATGTATATATATAAATATATGTATATGTATATATATATGTATATGTGTATATATATGTATATATATATAGGTATGTTGGTATAAATGTTTGATAAAAATAATATAGAATCCTTGCTGCATTTTAATTTAATATTTCGTTATCAGCACAATGTTAATCAATGTATAAAAATACATACATGCATACATATATATATGTGTGTGTGTGTGTGTGTGTGTGTGTGAGTGTATAGGTTTACATATTGATGTGTTATGTTTATTACAAAAGTATCTTGTTGCTTTTAAGTATTGAAATTATATAGATGAAATAAAGAAATATGTTATATGGAAGTTGGATATATTGTAATCTTATAATTGAAAGATAGCATTTATGGAAAAAATTTAGATGATTAATTAGTAAACATGAAATTATTTCTTGCAAACCTATGTTAGATTCCATATTCTATTATTGTCTTGATTTTCTCGTATGAGACTAGAGAATGATTATTGATTAAGTATTGATTTGTGAGTTTTGATCAAACGGTTAAGTCTTCTTGTGAAGTGAATTGTAGGAGTCTTCCAAAGGCTAGAGGGGATTGTCTTCTTGATGAATTCTTGTTATTCTAGAGATGATTTTTGTGTATCAAATGTGTATATGATGGTTATTATTCTTGCACAATATATTCACCTATGTGGTTGGAACTTTTGGAACTTGTGAGCGGGAAGGGTTATGCCTCACCATGTTGTATTATTAATGAATTTTTTGATTGTGAAAGTTGTCTTTCCTCTTTGATTTCATTGGGTCTCCTAGTTTCTAGTAGGGGAGTGGCTCTCAATGGGGGTCGGTGCACAAAGCAGTGTCAGGGTAACCCATGTGGGAGTTTTGTAAATAAGTGATAACCTAAAATGAACTAGGGGGTTGGGTAGTAATAACACTAATCAAGTTAAGTGAATTCCTCACTCATGGCTCAAGTGCTCGTTTAGGCTTGAGATGAGTTGGGAAGGCCTGGCTGGCAAGACCATCTTCCTTGTCCTCATGAAAAGAAGATTGGTTCTGCATGTGTCACCCTATGGAGCTAGTGGCTAGTAGGAGACTACCAGGGTAACCCATGTCAGAACCATACGATGATACTCCCTCCTATGACAACCTAGTATTCCCTCGTATTTTGTTTCCCTTGGTGTTTTGTGCCTCTAGGAGTGGTGTACTATCATTTGATGTTGTACTATACTTTTTCTTTGATGTCATGTTAGCCCTTGTGTTGTCAAATGTCTTCTAATTGATGTTGTGGTGGTGAGACCCTTTCGCTATCTCCTAGCACGAGGGGTGGACCTTTGGGTTCCACATGGTTGGGTGGAATGTACATTGTACTCCATTGGGTTTCCTCTCTTGTTCATGTTCATGGTGATTTCTCTTGGATTTGAAGACTTCTGCACTTGTTTCCATTCATGTGGATTAGCATTCATGTATTGTACCATAATTCTATTATATTATGTATTATTCTCCTGATGTACTCTCCTCACATATTTATGAGGAGACATTGTTGTACAAATTTAATGATGTAATCTGATGTTAAACTCTCTAATGTAATGGATTTTGTTGACAATTTAATGATCCTTGATGTTATTATATTATTGATCATGTAATGGTTATCTCATATCAATTGATCTTGTAAATGTGATGGTTAAATGTGCTTTCTTATTGTAGATGGAATTTAATTAATGTAATGGATTTTAGATCTTGCTAGTTTAGCTAATGGGAATCAAGTAGTGTAGCTGTGGACCTTAGACGACTTAGGTTAGATTTGTGTTAACGTTTCATTTACAATCACGTGAATATTGCACTTTCAAAAAAAAAATTGTTATGTTTTAGGTGTTAGTGTGTTGTCCTCTATGGTCTCATGGCGGGACGTTACACTTTATATGATATGTGTAGGTGCTTAACATATGGAAACTAGAGTAGAGGTCCAACCTAATTTAGTTATTGGAGAAGAGGAGGCTGAAGCACACATGGTTGATGTTGGGGAGGAGACCCAAGCACAAACAATTGATGTTAGATAGGAAGCCCATACACACTTTGATGTTGGACAGGGGTTAGGATTTCTTCCTTCTCCTAATATCCATACTATGAATCTAATTAAAGAGGTGAAGAGAAATTTTTTATATAAAAATATAGACCATTTACTTGAAATGGATATAGAGAAATTTAAATTTTATGTTGAACAACCTACTCAAACTACTAAGAGGGCATTGACAAGAACTCCAAAGGAAATAATTGAGGCTTATTTCAAAAATCATGATACACTTGGTCAAGCCCAATTGTTATCAACATTTCTTCTTCATGATGACTTAAAAGGGCCATTACAATTGATTGGTGTAGATTTCACAAAAAAAGGAAAAGATGAGGCTTAGAAAAAGATATTGTTGAAAATGTTAAAAAAAGGTTTGGGTTCCATTGGGAAACAATCTCAATCGGTAGATAAGAACATTTCAAGAAGAGTGATGTTGAAATCTATTATAAGTCCACAAATGTCAAGAAATCATCAAATATCTTCACTTTCAAGTGAAATTTTCTTAAATAGAAAGACACTAACAAGATATGTGAAAAGGAGAAAGGTTTTGGTTGATACTATTGTAGAAGGAAATTGGGCATTAATGTGTAGGGATCCTTGTTTTGAAAATATTGAACATGGTGTTAGGAAATTGATCTCAAGTTTTTGGCATGATCATACTCTCCCCTCATAAAAAAAAGAGATGTTCTAAAACACAAGATTAGGCTAGATGATTTTTAACTACATACAAAAAATTGGTTAGACATAAGACAACATGAGATGTATGTGATGTTTTGTGATGAAAATCCTCATATAAATACTAGACAAACAATGTTTCAAATGTTAAGGACAAATTATGTGAAGGAAAACAAGGTTTTTGAAACTTGTTTTTGTTGTTGTTATCATATTGAATTTAATCTTTACTATCAGGTGTTTCAAAAGATCAAAGAAGAAAGTGACGGTTCTAAAAATGCACCTCCTAAATGGGTAAGTCAATTCATAGCATCCATATTATGTGATAAATATGATGATGATGTAGATGGTCCAATGAAATTCATAAAAGGACTTTGTGAAAATGTGGAAATTTAGCTAAAATTCCTTTGAGAAATGAAGATATTGACATATCAAAGATGGTAAATTACAAGAGTTATAAGTACATAAAGTTTGAAACAAAAAATAGGAAAGAATCCATGAGGTTAGATTATGCAGAAGAGGAGGCACCTATTGTTAGATGCACAAGACAACTAAAAGGGGTGGTGAATCAGTTGTATACTTTAAAACATTCAAACCCTTTATATCTTCTCAAACCCTTATCAACCATTAAACCCTTAACATGCATTAACAAAATGTAAACATGTGAAACAGTAATGCAAACAAAGCAAACACATAAGAACATCAAATTTAAATGGAAAACTCAAGAAGGTAAAAAACCATGATGAGGATTATCTCACTAATATATGAATTGCAACACTGAATACAATAAGGATCAATGTCAAGGACTCATTGCTAGAAATATAAAGAAAGGCTCACTACCAATGGCTAACTACCAAAGGAATAACTATCTAGAAGAAAGAAGAATAGAAGAAGGGATGAATCACTACCAATTTAAACTATTAACAATGCATCTCTCATATTCTGAAGGTATAGTTCCACTAAATCACAAACAACTCATCAAATAGACTAAAATTAAGACATCATTTGCTCATTGCATCTAAAAGTCATAGGAATTAAATCTCACACTTAGATCACCACACTTGATCACATTTGCATCTTTCATATCACACACACTTATACCCTTTGTGAACTAAAACAATATCAATTAGGCCAACCTTAAGGAAACATATACACCTCAACCATGCAACATCAAATAAGTTGGCACCAAACACTTCCACCAAGGAAAGAAATGAAAGTAGACCATGCCACTACTTAGATGGGACCCAAATATACACCAACATGCTTCTCAACACTTCCTCAAACTGGTCTGTGCCTTAGGATGAGAAGTAAGACTAAAGAGGGCAGTTTTTTCTGTTGAAGAGCTGGAGGATGTTATCAGTATGCATGAGGAGGTCACTAAGGAGAACATGGCCTTGGCTGAAGTCTTAGATAAGTTGTTGTAGCTCGTGATTCCTTTTTTGGTTCAACAGGTCTATTGATGTTTTTTGTTGTTGGGTTTGTTGACGGGTTGCTATTGTTATTTTTTCTGTTAGCTTTTTGGTTTGTTAGGTTTTTGGGTTTAGTGCTTAATATCTTTTGCAACTTTTCATCTATGTAAAGGGTTTTGGGGTCCCTTCAAAACCTATTTTTCCTTATCAAAAACACTTCCTCAAACAAAAATTATCCTTCATAATTAGCGCTAGCATGCCAGGTTAGCCAAACCTGCACCAACACTAACAAGTAACCATAAGCATGCCTCTCTAGGTCTAGAAACATCTTGTGGACCATAAAACAACATTCCAAAATATCTCAAAATATTCCACATCATTAGAATATTCACCACAACTATTGCAACCACCTAAAACATAAGAACACCTTCAATATGTGTAACCAGACATACTAGCACAAACATCCAACACAAAAAATAACCTTGAAAAACAACTAAACACCTAAAAATTCAAGGGAATGTAGACATAGACATTATAAGCACATTCCCAAATCCATTACACCAAAACCTTCACTGCAGAGAAATGCAAAGAAATCTCATTTCTCCCAGACACCCTAATTTACTAAACATACATACTATCAAACAAATCTTCCACTATAGTACAATCCAGAACCTAAAAATCTAGATATGACACCTTTTAACACCTTTTATCAACACATCCAAACCACATGAGCATATCTTCAATCATGAAGAAATGTGGAGAAAAACACTAAACACCACTCTATCACACTGAACTCTCTTTTATTCATTTTTTCTCAAAAGCACTTAGAAACCAAGTGAACCAACTTCATTAGAAACATTACTAACATCTATGCAACACATTTGTAACATTCAAGCCTTTCCAACTACAATAATCTCCCCAAAAACAAGTTAGGCCAACAACCTTTGCAATCTATACTGAGGTAAGACATCAATACCAACAATTCCAGGTAAATCATCAATACCAATAGCATTCCAACACTATCTTTATAGAAGGGGTTGACATAAATTCCAGCATCGAAGAAACTCACAAACAACTCAAGCTTCCAACATCTCCAAACTTCCAACAATCTCCCCCTTTGTCATTGATGGCAACACCTACTTTCTGAAAAAACCATCAACAACAAAAGCAGCCAACAATAATACTAGAATAAGCAATACTCCCTCTGACTAGGTCAACTCTTTACTCTTCATCCTCTCTCTTCACATAATTCTCCTACAACACCAACAATACCTACATTCTATATTACTCTCCTCCTTTGATCCTCAGACAATACTCTCCCCATATAGAAGTTTTTCAACATGTTTTTCTTTCTCCCCTATGGTTTTTCAACCACTTCTCTCCCCCTTTTACATCAATGGAAAAGGTCCATAAAATCATACAACTCTCTTTCCTATATTGAACATTTTTTCTCACCCTTTTATAACATCTAAAGGGCAACACCTATACCTTTCATACATCATTTGCATAGGATTTTTATTTTTGACAACTGCATACATCACTTTGAAACTACTTACAACACCAGTAAGCAATTGCATTGACCTCACTTTCCTACGCACTCCCCCTTAGGGAACACAATATTTTCCATTTGACTACACCATCCAAAAACCACTACTACCTATTCCACCTGAGAGGTAGCCTTCAACATCAGTCTAGGACAAAGAATGTGTCTTGAAATGCTTCACGAATAGATGCACACACCTATGCACCTAGTTGAAAGGAGGGGAAATAACCCCTAACTTTTCTCAGAGATACTCAAAAGTATCTTTTGGAAGAGCCTTTGAGAAAACATCAACAACCTAATCCTTAGTAGGCACATACTCCAACTTCACTTTATTATTTGCAACTTTCTCTCTCAAGAAGTGATACCTAATTGAGATATATTTTATTCTTGAATGCATTACCAAATTCTTTGAATTATTTATTGCACTTGTATTTTCATACATGATAGAAATAGGTTCATCATACGAAGCTCTTATATCCTTCATTGTTTGCTTCATCCACAACTCTTGTGTACAACATGATGTTATTGCACTATATTCTGCTTATGAAGTAGATAATCTTACTTAGCCATGAAACCAACCTACTTCCAAGAAATAAAACACCACCACTTGTACTTTTCCTGTCATCCACACATCCAACCCAATATGTATTTATATATGAACTCAAGGAGAAATCAGTATCCTTAGGATACCACAAACCATAATACAGAGTTCCCTTCAAATATCTGAATATCCTCTTCACTACTGAAACATGAGATTCTCTAGGATCTTCTTGAAATCTAGCCACAAGAAAAATTGAATGCATGATATCCGATCTAGTAGCAATAAGGTATAATAGTCAACCAATCACTGATCTATTAAGAGAACACTGACATAAGAGATTTGAGTCACTGTTATGATGTCTTTTCCCTTTAGCACTGTCATCTTTTCATTGCCATACTTATGATTTTGTCTTTATGTTGTACCTTTTGAAAAATTCATGGAGAGCTTATATCATTGTCACTAACTTGACAATCTGCCCTATACCCTGTCATGATTGCCCATGAAACATTCTTCATTCATTTCTGAACCATAAGAGTCCTTACTACCAGAGGAAGATTGACCAAAACTAAGACCCTTTAAGAATCTCTAACTCAGTTCCCTTTGCTCCACACCAGCACCAAGATTCACTTCATTCATTTACCACAAACGATGGAAAATAGTATGATCATGATGTTATGAGCATTGAGGCTATTACTTTGTTTGCTCTATTTATGGTTTTTTATACCACTATGCTCTACAAACTAAGAACAATGACAGTCCACATTTCATTTCAAAGAATAACAATGGACAACATGCACATCCTAGTGATTATATGAAAGAGACAGTCATTCCAAAACATAAGGCTTGAGTAAGGAAGTAATAACTAGACATGGAGGGAAACTAAGAAGTAGTGATAGGTAAGAAGAATGGTCAAGATTATAAAGTAGTAAGTCAACATATGTATTCATATGATAGTCAATAGGCAACCCCATGAAGACAATGTCCAAGGGAATCATTACAAGTATAAACATCACAATTAAAATAGTGTAGACAACCAATGATATATAGTGTAGATAGCCAATGATATAGTTCAAGGAAAGTGACAGAACAAATTGAAAAAGGGGTAGCTAGTGTGATCTCAATGAATGACAGTCAAATGCCGAGGAAGACAATGTTTGAGTGACAATTCTTGAAAGATTCAAAAGTCACTGAGGTGATTATCAAGATTAAGGTGTGGTGATATGATGATATGACCAAAATGGAGAATCAAAATGTGGTAAATATCAAGAATAAGGAATAGTGAATGAATATTTTGAAGTGACAGTTGCATTCATGACAAGATGATGAAAGATCATGACAGTGAGCACATGTGAAGTGAGTATGATTCTTGAGTAGGTATTATGAGTTATAACCATAAATACAATGAGAGAAAACTCCATCGAATCAAGAGAGACACCCAGGGTATTAAATTTGTGTTGATCAATCATACCGATTGATGCGAAACGAAGCATAGACAAGGAAAACTAACTATTTCAAAAAATTCCTCAAAGAAATTTGATACATGGAAGGCAACCTTCCCCGTTCTCTCGAAAACACTTCAAGTCATGCTCATAGTGTTGTGGGAAAGCCTTTCTCGCATCACCGTGGGAATGAATTGAAGTTTTTGTGAGAGAGTGAGGAAGGTGGATATACTATCAGATCGATCTAAAAAATGGCAACAATCCTTTCTCCCCTAATTCTATTATGATATAGTAGGAGTAGTGAACCTTAGATGGATCTCCTCAATCCAATCCTCTATCCTGCTCTGATGCAGTAGGCAATCCATCCATCTATTCCATCAAGTCATATTGCCTACTATTACACATGTAACATGAATCACTCACTCCAATAATCTCATCTCGATAGCGTCCACTCCAATCCATACCCTAGTTTCCCCCACTCTCCCATAAACACTTCAAGTCATGACCTAAATGATGTGGGAAATCCTGTCAGGATTTCCCACATCACCGCAAGCATGACTTGAAGTGTTTGCGGGAGAGTGAGGAAGGTTTCCTTCCATGATATCACATTTCTTTGAGGAATTCTTTGAAAAATTTCGCTTGCATTGTCTATGCTTCCACATTTTCATGTATGTCTAGCAGGGCACTTGTAACTACAACATATGACAAAAATATCCTTGTTGTTATGCTTTGATGGATGTCCCATCCTTATTACTGGATATCTAATGTAGTGCACATTACAATAGTGCAAGCCTATTTTTTAGATTGTTTCATTTATCATCACCAATATTCTCCACAAGAACATTGTCCCTATTTAAAATGATGGAAATGGTTCACATCTCTCAGAATAATTTCTCTTGCAACATTCTTGGGGTTGAATTTAGATGGAGAAGATTTTTTTATTTTGTGTCTTCTTTTGGTCATGTGATATAAATCAACCCATGTCTTTACCTATCAATTGAATTAGTTTTGTAGAAAATCATTTGTTACACTTGCATTTGGCATCAATGTGCAAAGTCACCTCCTTGTCATTCACAAGAACAACCTATCTTTGAAGCACTATTCTGAGTTTGATTAAGAAGGCTACCACCTTACACTTTGAACCCTTGCACAATCATAACATCCTTTGCATAAGTGTTTCCTCATTGTCATTTTCTATATGAGGATCTTTTCAAACAAAAGGCTTTAAATGGTGGACACTAAAATTGTAATTATCTCCAATACTTGTTTGTGCAATGCTCATAAAAGAACCTCTATTTAAGCACAAAATTTGAGCATGGATTCATGAAACTGTCAACTAATATCGACTGTCCTAGCATTTGGACCTCATATTGACAATGAACTAAGATGGTTTAACTCCCTGTCTTTCAATCTCTTGTGAAGTTCACAAAAAACCCTTAGTTGCTTACTTTTATAGAAAGCTAATTGATTCCTATCAAAACCCTACACCTTTAGTATCATTTGTGTGGAAATATTATAATGCTACATGCTCCTCTCAAGGCTAGCTTTGATACAAGCACTTTATTCACCAAACCTATTCAAGACTGCACTTTCATTGTGTTTATGCTTGATATGATACTCACTATACTATGTTACCTTTGATAGAAATATATTTCTAATGTTGAATCTGAAGATGTTTTGAAGAGAGGTCTTATTTGTTGAGTAAATTTTGCAGGGCGCTGTAAACTTTGCACTGATGATGCCTCAAATGGAGGGTGGTTGTCTAGTTGATTACAATGTCATCACAAATCTCTTTCTTTAGGTAATTTCTTTCTATTTGTAAATTCATATACTTCTTTCTATTGATAAATAGCTTATGGTTTTTGATATGGAACTTTGAAGTTGAGGTGACTATTAAACTATTTCTTTCAATGTAATTTGTTTTGTTATATGATTATTTCTTGTAGTGCCTAGATTGGGTGTAGATTCATGCATCAAGTTGTTTAAATAGTTCAAGTCTTATGAAGGGCTATATTTCTTCTTAGGTGGATATTTGAGCTCCAGGTGATTTGAATTTGGATTGTCACTAATATTCATTGATCTATTTGAGGAGGTAATTTTGTAGTAGCTTGGGAACCTTGTACTTATATGGTAAACTGTATTTTAAATGTCATTGGAAGTGAGGCTCCTAACATTCACTTCAAATACATTGAAGTAGTAACCCAAACTGGACAAATCAAGGGGGTGGAATGTGTAACTAGAGAGTCAAACTTCTATGATGTTGAAAAGACAAAGAAATTTCTTATGGAAGCAAGACTTCTAGATGCTTGTCCACTAATAAATGTCTATTATCGGTTTGGATTTTTCCACTGTCATGTTTAGTAAAGCTTATCAATCAAGGTATATGCAGAACATAGTTCTTAATCCATACTGAGTATTCATGGTGTGAAGTTTGTAAAGGACTCTTTCATAGGATCCTTAGGCTTCATTTTTCAAGTAGTTCTTTCATGTTTTGGACCTGTATAAGCAAAAAATAGAGCATTGTAACTCATTTTTCTCAGTCACAACATTGAGAAACACACTTTGTAACACATTTTTCAAAGAAAAGACATATTTTTTCTTGTATTTGTTGTAAGAACACCTTTTCTCAATAAAATTTTAATATTTTTCCTTCTTAATAATTGTTTCATTATGTGCAAATGAATGATTATTTATGTTTTTCTATGTTTTATGTTTAAACCTCAAAAGCATTGTCTCATTTCCAGCACTTTTAGGTAGAAATTAGTGAACAAAAACAATTAAATAAACTACCAATTGACTAAATATACTACCAACTGATAGAAATCAGTGAATAAATATGACTAAAAATACTACCAATTGACATAAATCAGTGAATAAATATACTACCAATTGACATAAATCAATGAATAAATATGACTAAATCAATGACTAAAAATATGCTACCAAATTGATCAATCAAAACAACCAAATAAATGATTGGAAATAAACTACTAATGGTCACATGACCAAGCTCAGTGAATAATATGACTAAATATATGACTAAATCAATGACTAAATTAACGACTAAATATACTACCAAATTGATCAATCAAAACATCCAATAAATGATAAAATTGATTTAGTCATAAATTTGGTCACGTTATAAATAACTGGAAATAAACTACTCATGGTCACATGACCATGTTCAGTCATTTATATGCAGTTTTTAGTATTTTTCTTAGTCATATATTGTTGTTTCTATACTAGTGATACTTGCTCTGATATGTCTTAGGAGATTCGTCATTCTTGCTCAACTTACAACCAGTAACCATAGGAGTACGTACCGGTTTAGAATCTTCCATTATAACTTCTTTGAAATTTCCTTAACATACTTAGACTATGATATGAATATACCTTTCTTTGATTAGCTGATCTACAAACCAAGGAAAAAATCATCTCCCCACACATTGACGTCTCAAATTCTTTCTACATTTCCTCTGCAAACCTTTTGTATATACCTTCATTTCCTCTGAAGATTATGTCATCAATATATACTACCACAATTAATATTTTTTCACCTTCAACTTTGAAATAAAGATTGCTATCTGTAGTACCTTTTTTGAATCCTTGCTACAACAAGTACTTATCTAACCTTGTATACCAAGCTTTGGGAGCTTCCTTCAGTCCATACAATGCTTTCTTCAATTTGTAGACCATATTTGTATCTTCTCACAACCAAAAACCTTTTGGTTGTTCAATGCACTAG
>VDFB02117793.1:0-46417 GCA_007258455.2 Sequoia sempervirens | reverse complement strand
AGAACAAACCTTGCATGACTATGTTTTTGATTGATCAAGCAAGGAAAAGGGCCCTGACCCGAACAAAAAGTACATCATGAAAAGAACAATAGGTGGTGAGAAACAACAAAAACAGGAAGCCCACCAAACTTCCCATTCCCCCAACCAAAATGCTTAACCAATCCCTTCTCAATCAAACATATCAATTCTATCATACAAATCAAAAAACCAAAAACTATCATTAGTATCATCCTTCCCTATCCATCTATAGTACTTATAAACATCTATCATAATGTTAACATTATAGAAATTTAAGTTCAGGCACCCACGACCATAACCAATAGCAACATTCCTATTAAACATAGTAGAAATAAGCATCAAAAAACAAAAGAAACCAACACAACAAAGCAACCAGGCTATGCATCCTCGATCAACTTCCAAGCTTTGACTAGATCTTCAACAATGCCATGCACAGTTGCCTTCAACTCCATCTTACCAGCTAAGTCCTCACCATCACCTGCTGCTTTTTTCTTTTGCTGTTTTTTGATTTTGCCTATCCCTGAGACAATAGCCATAACTGCTTTCTTCATCACAACATCAACCACCATGCACACATTCTTAACTACTTCTTCAAGGGCCTAAATTTTGTGGACATTTCCTTTTGCTTGCATACCTTTCTCCAGAGCCTTCAATCTTTCCTCTATTATTCCATTAATCAGATTTTCCAGGGCTTGGAGTTTGTTGTCCCTCGCCTTCTCAATTATCTTCTGCTCCAGAATTTGCATCCTCTCCTCCAGTCTTTTAAATCTCTCGTTCTCATCTACCTCAGTTTTAATTTCCTCTTTGCTAGTATTCTCGACCCCATCTTGATTTTCCATTACATTTGCTTCCTTCTTGTCCCGAACAATCTCATGTTGTGACTCCTCCCTTTCCTCATCACCCTTACCTTCCTCACTGCCAACCCCTAATTCCTCTTCTTTAGTCGAGTCTCCACTGAGATTGTCCAGAATTTTTTTAGTTGAGGAATCATTTTCCTCCTTTCCGGAGGGCTTTGGGTTCTTTTCTCCTCCAGGCTTTGTGCATTTTTCTTCTTCTCTTGTCGTTTTGACGCTGCCATAGCCAATCTTTTTGACCTTCTACCACCCTGGTTTAAACCTTCCATCTCATTATCATCAGAATAGTTATATTGTCCACCTTTTCTCCCAATTCACTCAATATCAATCTCCTTTTTTTAGTTCCCAGGTCCATCAAGATATCTTTTCTTTTTTCAAGAGTGACTGCAAGTAAATCCATCCACATGGTAGTATTAGGGCTTTGGGCTTTCTTACTAAAATTCTTAGGGCTTTGGGATTTCTTGCTAGATTATTTAGGCGTCAGGGAGGGATGGTCTTCGAGAAGCTCAATTTTCACCGAGCTTTGAGGTTTGGGGTTTTCAATCATTTTTAGAACCAGATTTTTTTGCAAGGTCCTAGAAATCACAAATTTACAAATGGCTCTCATGAGGTCCTGATGTGAAGGTAGATTGGCTCCATGAGTAAGACTTTGGCTTAGGGAGGAAAACAAGACGAAAGGCAAGTTAATTTTTTCCTTATGCCTAATGTGGTTGAGAATTGGGAAGTGATAACCATGAACTGATTGGTATCAACCTTCTAGAGTAAAATATTTCATTACTATAAAGCAGATATTGTGATATGGAGGTGGCAACTTAACCCTAGAATACCCATTTTGAAATCTTTCTGGTTTTTCTTTTCCTTCAAAAACTTTTTGAAATAATCCTAATACTTACCATTGCTGACCTTTGCAACCTTTGTGGCTTCATACGCCAAACCCGTCACTTCTACAATCAACTTAGCATCCACCTTAAATTAAAGCCCTCCTAGAGTAACTTCTCCATCTCTCCAAGCATTAGCAAACTTGTAGCTAAGTCTCTCGTTATAGCCCTCCATAACAACAAAATATTGAGTGAAACCCACTTGTTCGAAAAGACTCTAGAGCTCCTCATTGTTGCGAAGCGAGTCAAATTTGTGTGGCTTGGTGTGCTTTCTAGGGCCTCCCATATTATTATCAGAGCTATGGTAGCTTTTGGGGACGAGAAGGAAATCACTTGTATTACCTTTTGCGTCCTCAACACTCACAATCGATAACTCCACACACTCTGTTCTAATAGAAATTCTATAACTATTCATTTGGGAATTAAATAGCTTAGGGTTTTTTCTATAATTCATAAACAAATTCACTCCACAATTGCCACCTTTTTGCTGGTAATCATTATTGCTTGTGGCAGCTTCGCCTCCCTTTCTAACAATAATAGTATTTTTTTTATTCCACCTTTTTTTTATTATTGTCAATGCATCTCCATCTATCACATCGAAGATCAATCCACCAATTACACCACATGCTATTTATGTCCCGATTTAAAATTTTCCTTTCTTGGTACTCGTCCTTGCCGTCCGATTGTCCATTCCCACAATTGCAAATCCTTTTATCGATATTTAGCAATCTTTTAAAAATATGCCTACAACACCTTCCACTCATCATGCCAACTTTCATCCGTGGGGTCCACATCCTCATTATCCTTCTCATCTTGCCACTCATTTTAATAATTAAGCAATCCCTTCTCATAGACCTTTATTTGAGTATTTCTCCCCAAGTTTGTCTTTCACTAGGACTTCCTTAATTTGATTAGAAAAATCATTGAAGTCTCAATTTATTAAAGTTTCTTCATTAACGCCAAGGTTAGCCATTGCATCTGCCACCCTATTTCCTTCCCTTAGTGAGTGGCAAATTTTAACACATTGAATCTCTTGCAAAACGCTTTTACAGTCTTCCAACATATCTTTAATTTCCCATGGAATATTTGCCTTACTGTTGAGATAGTCTATTATCAACTTAGAGTCTCCTTCCACAATAGCCTTATTGTATCCCCTTTCCCTGAGAAGTCTGGCTCCTATCCAAACAATCAAAGCCTCAACAAAGTTATTTGTAATTGTTTCTAAACCTTTGTTGTATCCAATCAGATAGGCTCCCTCATCATCTCTTATCACTCCACCAGCTGCAACTCATCCAGGATTCCCCTTCGAGCAACCATCAAAGTTGCATTTCACCCTTCCTGGTCCGGGGGAATCCAGATTGTGCTCCTTATAATTTGTTTTAACCAATTGACATTATATAAGTCATAAGAGAGATCCCATTTTTGTTTTATGCTTAACTCCTGTTGAGTTGGTTGTTTCTTGGCTTGCCTATACTTACAACTGTCCATGTTTTCCTATATTTGTCTTTTCACAATTAAACATAACTCCTTACTAGTTCTTGTAGTCTCCCTAAACACTCTATTATTCCTCTCCTTCCACAAACCCCAAGCCAAAAATGGGGGAATTTTTCCCCACAAATAACAAATTATATTGTGGGAATAAGGGAAAAAGCTCCATCCTTCCACAAACAATTGGACATTAGTAGGGAAAACCCACTCCACCTTTAGAGTATTAAGAAAAAATCCCTGAATTTCTTGGGCATAAGAACATTGAAAAAATAGATGCATGATAGTTTCCTCTTCTTCATTACAAAGACTACATCTATTGACAAGGTACCGACCTCTTTTCTTAAGGTTGTCAATCGCGAGGATCTTACCATGAATAACCGTCCACTAGAAGAAATTAATTTTCGGGATGAGGTTCTTCCTCCATACCTTAAACCAATCAAAAGAGCCCAAGATCATAGTTGACTGCATCATTGAGTCATAAGTAGATTTGACCAAAAAACTACCATTAGCAGTTTTTTTCTAGATCCTTTCATCCTTTATGTTTCTTGAAAACAGATTAGGATTTCCAATTTGTTGCATAAGTTGATCAATAGCAGCATCCCAATCCCGTTGTCTATTTCCTCTTAGAACAACATTACTTAGATAGTCTTTGAAGCTTTTCCACCTGGGTCACCATCCATCCCACACAAGATAATTAGAAACTTTTTTCCCAATTTCTCTTTTTAGTCTTGTTCTAATTAGTTGGAGATCTTTTGAGGCCGACAGTGGGGTCTGTGTGGACTAGGGGTCATCCCAAAAATTAGTGTTGAGCCCATTACCAATCCTCATTTTTGCACCTCTAGTTAGCACTCCTCTAATTTTAAGGAGGTTATTCCAAAACATATATCCATGCAGAAGTTCCTTCTTCCTTCAAAAATAGCTAGCATGCTTATTGTTAAGATACTTGGCTCTAAGGATAGTGGTCCAATCTTTTTCATTTTCCAAGAGAAACCAACACATTTTTGCCACTAAAGCCTTATTAAACAATTTTAGTCTTCTGATGCCTAGCCCTCCTTTTTTTGAGATGCACACCTTCTCCCATTTGATAAGAGCCATTCTTTTCCTTTCCTCCACTCCTGACCATAAAAATCTTCTTTGAATAGTTTCAATTCTCTTAGCAATATAGGCAAGTATATTGAACATTGAGAGATAATAGACAAGAATATTCTAAAGAGAAGCCTTTAAAAGCTAAATTTTTCCAGCCAAGCTCAACAATTTACATTTCCAACCAACTAGTTTTTTCTGGACTTTCTCCACAAAATAATTCTAGTAGTTGTTGTTTGGCTTTCGAGAGAAAAGAGGAAGGCCAAGATAAGTAGCAGTTAGTTCTGATTCCTAACATCCCAAAATTCTTATCACTTTATCTTTCACAAGTTGGCTAGTATTGAAGAAATATATTTTGTTTTTTTGGTAATTTATACACTATCTAGACATTTCAACATAATTATTCATAATAGTTTTCCATTGTTTTGCTTCAATAACTAAGGCCTTCCCCACTAGAATGGTATCATCAACAAATTGTTGATGTGAGGCCGGGGACAAAGAAGAAGCAACACAAAAACCCTTGAAAGAATTATTATTAAGTTGTTTCTGTATGTTGTGGCCAAGAGTTTTTGCCACAATAACAAAAAGGTAGGGAGATAAGGGATTCCCTTGCCTTAGCCCTCTACCCAGTGAGAAAAAACCATGGGCAATAACATAACCAAAACTGTGTACTGCGGTGTAGTAACACATGCTTTTATCAAATTGAGAAGTTTACCTTTGAAGCCAAATCTTTTGTTGTTTTGGAATTTATTTGTCATTTGAGCTCACTATCAACACTTGTCATGGTCGCCTTGATCCATCATATCATGGTGTGCTTTGACTAGTCAACATAGGGGTTCATCTTGGTCTTTTCTTTGTTGCTTCCTTTTCGGTTGTTCCACATAGTACCCACCAAGATCCCTGAGGTCTTGTGTTACGTTGGGGCATCCTTGTGTGTTTGTTGTTATCCCAATACCTAGCCCGACCAAGGTCATCATGACCTTGGGGTGTTGGGGTAGCCCCCTTTCTGTCTGATGTGTTTGTTTCATGCATTGGATGCCAACTCGCCTTGGTCTTACATGACAGGGTATCCGACATCTTATGCTATAGCAAAAATCAGTGCTCCAAGATGACAACTCATATCAGTGCTCCAAAGTTGATTGTGATCTTTTGATGCTTTTGGATTTTGTTTTTCATTTAAGCTCCCTATCATCACTTGTCATGGTCGCCTTGATCCATCATATCATGGTGTGATTTGACTAGTCAACATAGGGGCATATCTTGATCTTTTCTTTGTTGTTGTCTTCTCGGTTGTCCCATGTAGTACCCACCAAGATCCTTGAGGTCTTGCATTACGTTGGGGCATCCTTATGTGCTTGTGGTTATTCCAATACCTGGCCCGACCAAAGTCATGGCGAATTTGGGGTATTGAAATAGCCTTCTTGTTTGTTGTGTTTGTTTCATGCATTAGACAGCAATCGATCTTGGTTCTTCATACCTTGGCATCTTGTGTCTTATGCTATATCAAAAATCAGTGCTCCGAAGATGAAAAATTGCATTAGGATTGCATTTCATTTTCCATTCTACCATCTTGCATGCATCCCCCATCCTCGCATCTATCAAAATCCCCCCATCCATTCATCCTTCATCCTTCTCTCACATCTCTATCCAATCCCCATCATTTCCATTTAGCCTAAATCATCTAATCTCCTCCTTGGTCTTGTCCCCAGTCTTGTTACAAGCCTTGATCCAATCATCCTCATCATTATCATTATCTAGATGTATTCTTCCATATCCCTTTGGTGTTGTTTTGAGATGTATCATTCCCTCGTTAACAACACTTTCATCATCATCATCATGAGGTATTCTTCCCTATCCTTTAGTGGTGTTTTGGGATGTATCCTTCCCTCATCAATACCACTCATTGGGATGTGTCCTTCCCTATCCTCATGTTGTTTCGGGATCTCTCATTCCCTCATTGACAACACTCCATCCATCATAAACCCCTTTTGGCTTGTACCTTGACTAGGGCAACGTCATATTTGTCCTAAAATCTATTTGTGCTTCATCCATTTCCTATCACTTATCCTCCTATCTTTTCCATCACTTTGCCTCATCTTCCTCATATACTCTTTCATCATCTCATTCATTTTGAGAGCACACCCGTGTTCTCCTGAACCTACATGTCCTCTCGAGGGGGCATCCTCAAACCCTGCTCTTCATCTTCACCCCCATCATTTTCTTTCTTCCTAGTCATCCCTTTGATGACTGGGGCATTTTTTCCCAATCTAACCATCTTCTTTTCGGTTCTATATTTTAATATTTTTTGAAATGATGCTACTTCGTAACACCATCTCAAAGAGGGGAAAAATGTAGACACCTAAATTTGGACACTTAATTTATCCAAATTTGTCACTTTTTATCTAAACATCCTCCTGTCCGAGTTAATTAAGTAATATTACTATTATTTAATTAATATCCCTAAATCTGCCAAACCCTTAAGGTATTTAATTAATAATTAAATACCTTACCCTCTTTAATCCCCTTTTCATCAAATTAAATAAATAAATATTACATTTATTTAATTCCTCACATGTTATTTTTCATCTAATCCTAATCCCTCTCCTAATTTCTTCATTAAGGATGTGCACATGCCTAATCCTTGATTAAAATGTGTCACATCCTCCAACTTTTGCAAGTTGGCTTCTAATCCTTATTAACCCCTAGAATTATCTTCTAATTACTAATTAGTTAAAACTAATTAGTACTTTGGTCAACTCTCCCCATCCCCCAAGAAATTTTTAATTCCTTTTTATTCATCCAAGGCTCCTCTCTTCCCCATGTGAATTTTTAATTCATTTTTATTCTTCTTGGAATCCCCTTTTTCCATGCATCTTCTATAATCTTTGACTTGTCACATCAAGTCACATGTGACAAACTCCCATCTTTTTGGAGACCCTATCTTATCCACTAGATTCTCCCAAGCACATCTATTCCTCCAAGGAATCTTCTCATCTCCTAATGTACTTGGAAGGCATTTGTCCTTCCTCCACATCATGTACCTCCCTTCCACATCACCTACACATCATCTCACCCTTAACCATCTCACAATCCACATGTCAAGATGTGAGGGCTTGTGAGTCATCAACTCACCTTAGCCCTTCATCTTGGCCTTATTGGATAAATCCAACCATTGAATTCTCTAGAGAATTCAAATTTCTCTATAAATACTCCATCCTCTAAGGCATTTGGGGAGATTTAGCCATTTTGCAACTAATGCTACCATTTTGTGCACTCATTTAGCCATCAATTCCATCTATTTTCATTTGCATTCAAGCACATAGTCAAGTCTTTCATTGAGTTGTATCAAAAGCCATCAAGGAGCATACAAACCAAATCAAAATCAAGGGCCAACCAAGGAGTTTCAGCTGCAAAAGGGAGGTATATCTATTTAACATCATTTTACACTTTTTCTTTGCATTTACAAATTTCTTAAGCTAATCTTGAGGTGTTTCTTTATGTTTCTCCATTGCATTTTAATTGCTTAGAATAGGTTAGACATTAGGATATCACAATGCCACTGGGCTCTAAGCTCCCTTTCTATTATATAGATCTCCTCACCACAGTTTCTTGCCTCCATTTGATCCTTAAGTTCCTTAAGTTTCAAATTCAGATCTCTCTTAGTATTAAAGATATTCCCAAAAGTGTATTTGTTCCATCCCTTAACCTTTTCCTTTATTCTTTTTAACTTTTGCATTAATCTAAACATCAAGGTGCCATCACAAGATATGTTCCAACAATCCTCAACTAGATATTTAAAGTTTGGATGAAGGGACCACATGATTTCATATCTAAAAGGGTAAGGCTTTTTAATCACCCTATCCTCCCATTCAGGAAAAAGAGCGCTATGGTCAAAACCTGTTCTAGGAAATGTAGTAAGAGAGACATTCTGTAAAATGTTCTAGTTAGAGGATATCAAGAATCTATCCAACTTCACTTGGATAAGTTGATTACCTTGTTTTCTATTGGTCCAAGTAAAATGGGAACCCATAAGAGGGATATCCATAAGTCCCATAGAATCAATGAAACTTGAAAGGTCTGTCATACTTTCTAAGAAGTTAGTCAGGCCTCCTTTTTTTCTTAGAAGGATACAACTGGGAATTAAAATCACCACCAAGCATCCATAGATCATCTTTGTTGTTAGACATAACTCCATCCAACAAGTTCCATAAATCCAACCTATCCAATCTTGAATTTGGACCATATATATTCCCCAAATGCCATTTAATAGAAGTATCTCCATCCTCTATGCTAATCAAGAGGTTGTTCTTATTTTTGAATTTCATCTTTCCATTGAACTGGGAAGAATTCCAATAGGTTGCAATCCCACTAGAGGCCCCTTCCGCATCACTGGCATTGAAACCAACACCAAGCCAAAGCCACTTCAAAGTTTTCTCAAATCTTTCCTTTTTCATTTTTTGTTTCCTATATCAAAAGGATATCAAGTTTCACCCTAGCTAGGCACATCTTTAGCACATGTTTATATGGGCCATTAAGACTCCTAACGTTCCAAGAAAGAATCTTCATAACTACGAAGAGCTAAAGAGCAAAATAAAGCTAATATTGTCCAAAATGGGGAGTCAACCTCCCCTACTTCTTTTTTGGTTTGTTCCCTACCTATAAGTCCAGGGTCCTCTGTTTCCCTATTGCCACATTTGTTGTTTCTTTGACTCTTGCTTCTTTTAATTGTGGTCTACCAACTTTACTGTTTCCTCCCACATCTAGTTTTTTTCTTTTTTTGTGGTTTAGTGTTTATCCATCCTTTATCATCATTGTTTCGAGACATTTGCTCCTCCCCCATGATTGGTTCCTAGTGTTCATGGGTTGTGGTTAAAAGTTGTTCCTTTTGGCTTATTATTTCCCCCTCCTCTTGGACTTCATTTTGCTGTTCTTCCTCAAATATTGGAGGTGAAGCTATTCCCTTATTTTCCTTTTCTTTATCTGATTTCTCCAAAGATGGTGGGGTAGAAGGTTTGTTGGCAGCCTTTGAAAATAGCCTTTCCAAATTATCTTTTGGACTATTTTCCTAATTTGGATCAAAGGCTTTTTCAGTATTAAACAATTTTTTATTGGGAGTTGAGATTTCAGATTCCTTTGAGTTGTTTTTCAAAGTCTTATTCTTCAACAAATCATTCTCTTGTGTCTCAATTTAGGGAATCTTAGGCATAAGAGGAGCTATTTTACAAGCATCCTATAAGTGCTCGAATTTATTGCATCCCTAGAAGAAAATTGTAGCTCTCACATATTCTACAGGCTGAATCGATTTTCCGAACTTGGATTTTAAGGTAATGGAAGTGGGTAAAACTGTGTTAACCTCCGCATTAATACAAATTCTTGCATAGACTAACCTTTCTTTACGAAGAGTGACATTGTCAATGGTGACCAAGGAACCCAAGGAATCAACTATTCCTTTAAAAACCTTTTGATGCCAAAACTCCAGAGGCAACCCAAGGAGTCTAACCCAGGTCGGGGTGACTTTCCCCAAATCAGCAGAGGCATCAAACCCTGGTTTCCACTTGCATAAAGACAAAATATTTTTAAAACCACTATCAAAAGCCCATGGTCCATCTGTAAGGACCTTTAGCATATCCTCAGGGATAACAAAGGTAAATAGAAAAAGACCCTTGTACATAGCACTTATAGAAACACTACCTTTGAGTTTCCAAGTGTCAGAGGCCCATTTTCGTACTTGGTCATGTTGGGTCGTCCAACGAAGAATTTCCCAACCAAGGACAACTTCAACCCCTCCATAACATCATTCAAAATATCATCTAGGACATCAACTTCATCCCCCATCACCATACAAAAAGCCATCACGAAATTTTGAGGTGTCCTTGTCGAAGTTTGACCTCCAACAAGTTTTTCCACAAAGGAGGCCTTATGGGCATCGAGGCCAAAACAAGACTCGCCTTCAGGATGGAATGATGTTACTCATAAGGCTAGGTTTTTGTCCCTAATGAGGATAGCAGTAATGCATACTAGGAAATTTCGATGTTGTAGATTACACTTTGCTCATAATAATATTTTTTATAGCATAAATTGCACTACCTTTTGTCCTCAAGACAATATACATTTCTTCCCTTTATCATGACAACCTTGTGGCTACATAATTTTCCCTCTCTTCATGGCAAGGAATGAATAATGAATATTCAATCTTGACTAAAACAATTGTTCTCTTGCAGGAGTATATCTAAAGTGGTGAGTGGTTTAGATCAATATTGTGGGTGTTTTATTAACTAATGTGTCAAGTGTCTCTTGAGGCATAGTCTTGAACTTATTTTCTCTATTATATACTAAAAGTTTCGAGAACATTTCACACTAGTTTGTCTATTAAATATTTGTCTCCAATCTCAATCTCTCTCAAATCCTCCCCACTCATAAATTGGACCCAATCTTTCTCATCAGTTATCATCAAGATAATCACTAGTATTTTGTTCATGAGCAATTGACAACAAAATATGTGAACATCTGATATAGAAAATTGTTGCAAAATAATAATAAGTCGCAAACTTGAAATTTCAATATATGTACATGTGAGGATAAAAATATAAATATATAGGCATGAATAATGCCTAAATTAAAGGATTTGGAGATATTTTCCAAATCTCAATGTAATGACTAAATTTATTATTTTATGCTAACCTTTTAACAACTAACTTTTATTTTTTCACTTTTACCATTTAACCTTTTACATAGGTTAAAAATTAATAAAATAAAAATATTATGTTATGCCCAATGAATCCTCATCATTCCTTCCAACAATAAAAACATTGAACTCCAATGCTTTGAAAAAAGAAGGAAAATCTTAAGACAACTGATGGTGAAAGATTCAACAAGCTTGATGTGGAAGTTGACCTCGCTTGGCAACAAGGTAGGAAGTGGTCAATCCATGTCTTGTTTGACAAGTCTTTGTGTTAAAAACTTGATCAAAATCTAATAGAAGTTGAAAATCAAGAACATCAGTAAGATGGTTGATATGAACCTTAGTCTCTAATGTTGATTCATTGTAGTGCTTGAGGAGATCAACATAGACAACATCATGGATGCCCAACTATGTCGAAAGATCAAGCATAAACATATTGTTGAACAACTCTAGAAGAATAATATAAGGTCCATAGTGAAGTGGCTTGACCTTATTGTGTGCTTTTTCCTTGAAATGATGTTTGTCTAAATATAACAAAATTCTATCCCCAACTTGGAAATTATGAGGGACACAATCATGGTCCATAAGTTTATACTTTTCTTTAGTCTTTTGAAGAATTTGAACTACATTAGATTGAAGAATTTCTAGATGCTAGGTGAAGGAGTGGGCCTTATTTTCCTCTTTCTAAATATGAGCAGTTGTAAGAGAAGGCAAAGATAAGGGCAACCCATATGGAGCCAAAGGCTGAAAACCAAGACACAACTTAAATGGTGAGTGACTTGTAGATGAGTGGATTTCCTAGATGTAAGCATGCTCAATGTGGGTTAGGCTTGAATCCTAGTTGGAAAGAGAACCATGGTGGTAAATCCTCAAACTTTGTACAATAGTTTGGTTCACAACTTCAATTTGATAATCTAAGAATGAAAGTAGTGGATGTGTTAAGAAAACCTCCCAACTCTTCAACAATAATCACCATAAATGTGCCACAAAATGTGAGTCATGAAATGCCAGTAGATAGACCAAAGCATAACTACATAGAGTTGAAGAATAGTTGGGCTAAGTCATGTGCATAACTTGTCTTGTGGCATGGCATGAACTTAGCCATCTTACTAAATTGATTGACAACCACAAAAACATAATGATGGTGATAAGTAGTCAATAAAAAACCAATAACCAAGTCCATGGAAATACTTTCCCAAGAACAAGTAGGAATAGACAAAGGAATGCTCAAGCCCATTTTTTGTTTGTTGGTTTGGAGCAGCAACAAAATGCACTTCTCTTAGACGAAGGAATAGTGTTCGCGTGCTCTACAAGTTGAGCTAGGGCGATCGTGCCCTAGCTTGTTCTTTGTGTGTTGCTCGCTTTTGCATTGTGGGGGAGGTCTTTTGATGCTATTGGTGCTGTGGTGGTGGGGTTTACGCTTGTTAAAACATTCTATCTTTCTTTTCCTTTGATTGGTGTTTGCAGTGTGGAGGTGTATCCATTGTGCTTGGTGCAGGATGCCATTTTGTGGGGCCTTGGTTCTTCCCACTACTGTGTGGGTTTTGTCTTTTCTGGTGGCCTTCTTGCTACTATTTGGGTGGCTTGTGGGTGGAGGGGGTTTGATCCTTCCCTTGGGGTTTTTTCTTTTTTCCATTTCTTGCAAAAGTGTCCCGAGGGTGTGCATGCCTGCCGGGGATCTTGTTTTTTGCTATGTCGAGTGGGGAAACATCTAGGGCTAGCCCCAAATTGGATTTCTGATTAGCATTTGGTTCGAAGCCTTTGGTGCATGGAGTGAATGTTTTTGATAATACACTATTTTCTTCAGAGATGGAGATGAATGATCTAGGACTGGTTAGTGGTTCTCGGATAATGAAAATTCATGGGTGTTTGGAAAGATGCAAATAGAGACCGAAGTTGATTATCCTGATGGAAATGCTTGCAGATGATATTGAATACTATTCGAGGCACTCTTTTTATTGCAAGTTCATGGGTTTGAGAGTCTCGTTGCAATTTTTGAAATCTTGGGCTCAGCGGACTTGGATGTCAGAGGGGGAGATGGAGATTAGGCTCCTTGCGAACAACTTTTTTATGGTTTCTTTTGATTGCATGGTAGATTGGAATAAGGTCTTCGAGGGTGGCCCCTATTTTTATAACCAGGTGGGTTTTTTTTATCAAGCCATGACATGCTGGCTTCAACCCGACAGAGGCAATACTGAGTCGGATCCCAGTTTGGGTTTAGTTGTCGTGGTTTCCAGTTGAGTGTTGGCGGGATGACATGTTGCATTTGGTGGCTTCAATGCTTGGTAAACCTGTTGGGTCTTCACAACAGACACAGTTTAAAAAGGTAATGACTTTTGCTCGTATTTGTGTAGAAATTGATTTAAGCAAGCCATTGCCAGATTCAGTTGAAGTGTGTGCTGGATCATATACTTGGGTGCAATAGCTAGATTATGAAACCCTACCTTTTCGATGTCGTCTTTGTCATGAATATGGTCACTTGCAGCGTAGGTGCCCTAGGGCTAAGCATGTGGTACCTCAGCCTTCTCAGCCTTCTCGTAATCCACCTAGGACTAATAATGGAAAGGAGCCTATTCTAGGTGATGGTAGCAGAGATGATGGTTATGTCCCTGTCAAGGCTCGCAATAGGAATCTGGGGTAGAAGCGGACCTTGAGGAAGAGGCAGGATGATGACACTTTTAATAGGTTTGAGGTGTTGGATGATCTTAGCTAGGAGGAAGTGAATCCAGGGTTGTTGAACTTGGATCAGGGAACTTTGGGTATAGGATAGGATGGGCCACCATTGGAGGCCATGCAGGTTGTACAGGAGATTGGGGTTGGGCATATGGATATAGATCAACAATTGATTGTCCAGATTGAACAAGATTATACTATTGGAGTTTTGAAGAGTGGTGGAGGTGGTGGCCCATTGCCCCTGAAAGAAGGCACAAAAGTGGGGATGAGCTCTTTGTCCTCTTGTTTGGGTATTCTGCAAAAAGAACCGAAGAAAGGGGTTGGTGAGAGGACTTCCAAGCTGGGAAGATAAAAGGATATGGATAAGATTAAATTAACTGGGGAAACTTTAGTGGAGTCAAGGTCAGTCAAGACTTTGGATTCACATTTTTCACGCCCCCAGAAATGATTGTTCTCTCATGGAATGTAAGGAGCTTGAACAATGGCCCTCGACAACAAGTTGTTCGTGACTTGGTTAGGAATCATTCTCCAGATGTTCTTTTTCTTCAGGAGACTAAATTGTCCGTGGATAATATGTTGGGCATGGCACCTAAGTTGTGGAAATATGGTGAATGCCAGTGTGTGGGGGCTCTTGGTGCTTCTGGGGGGGTGGCTTGCTTTTGGAATCCTCAGAATATTTTCCCTCTCTAGTGGATGTCCTCTAGATCCTCTATGTCCTTAGTTGCCTCTTGATATGAGACTGGTGAGTGTATTCTCCTCTCTAATGTGTATGCTCCTGTTGAGTTTCAGGGTAAGCAATTTCTTTGGTCCCATCTTTGTTTTGTTCGTAGCTTAGCTCCTTTCCATCTGTGAGTTATGGCTGGCGATTTTAATGCTATTGTGGAGTTGTCTGAGAAAAGAGGTGGAATTGCTAGTGTGTGATCGAAAATATGCGCGTATTAAAATGAGATAAATACTATTCAAGCACACCAATGAAACTTTAAATCAAAGGAAAACTGATTAAACAAAGTAAAACAAACTCTTAATGCAGCAGCTCCTCTGAAGACGTCCCATTGTCCTCTATCTCCAGTATTTTGGCGAAAGCTCTCCGATTTGTATGCTAAGCTCCACAAAATGACTACTAAAGAACGAGATTTAAAAATAAATGCATATTATACTAAGAATGCAATATTTTGAAGGTTGATAATGGAGGAATGTTGATTGTTCACTTCAACAGCATAACGACTTGATATGATGACGAAATGGAGAATGATAGAGATGGATTGAAAGATTGAGGAATGATTTTGGCAGAATGAGGATGTCTGAAGAAGATTCAATTCAAATGGCTTGCGAAAGGCTTGATTTATAGATTTTCGAAGGCAAAAGCTTAGTTGGCAAAGATCAACGATTGAGATTCAATCTGGCAAGATGAACGGTAAGAGATTTTCGAAAGCTTGAGAGGGAGATAGAAGGTTTCCTCTTTTTCAATTTTTTTTCCATTTAGAATTAAAGGAAGGTTTATGTTTTGAAGGATGAGTTAGAATGAAATTCATAATGAAATAAATAAACTTAATTATATGTGAAGATGGATTTAGAAACTCGCATAATTAAATAAGCAATATTTAATTATGTGTGAAGATGAGATTAGAAGGCCGCATAATTAAATAAGTAATATTTAATTATGTGAGAGAGATGGATTTAGAAGGCATTAAATTAAATATTTAAAATATTTAATTTAACTATGAGATGAAGAGGAGGAATATTCCATTTTTGAATATAAATATTCAAACTTAGAATAATATGATAATTAAAATAAATAATCGTAATTATTTAATTTAATTAAGAGGAATATAGGAGATGATACTTAATTAAATAAAGTTATTTATTTAATTAAGATAGAAGAATTATAAAAATGAACAATATAAATAAATAATTAAATTTATTTATATGTAGACGACTTTAGGAGAATTAATTAAATAACTTGTATTTAATTAATTACCAGATTTATTATAATGTGACCATTTTTAGGTGCATACAGCTAGGTTAGAGCCTTATGCTCTGTTATTCAAAGATAACATTTCTGAATTAAATCTTATTGATGTTCAGCCTAGTAATGGCCACTTCACTTGGAATAATAGAAGAATTGGTGAGAGTTGTGTTGTTGAGAGGTTGGATTGATTCTTGGTTTCATGCTATTGGGTCGGAGACTTATGGTCCACTTGATCTAAAATTATTGATTGGAGAGGTTCTGATCACTAGCCTATTAAGCTTAGTATTATCTCTGTTCATGGGTCTCGCTCTCCCTCATTCAAGTTCTAGCTTATGTGGTTATAGGATCCTACTCTTCATGAACATGTGGTTGAGTGGTGGAGGATTGGGAGACCAAATTTTGGTATGACAATGTACACATTCTCCAAGCTTCTTTAGTTTGTCAAATATCAGCTTAAAAGGTGGAATCAACGATGTTTTGGTAATATCTTTCATGCTAAGGTTGTTGCTCAGGAGGAGTTGAATAATATTATGCGGTTGATTCGTGAGAATGGGGCCTCTGAGGATCTTCTGAGGGAGGAGGCTAAGGCTTTGAAAGTGGTTGAGGAATTTGAATTGTGGGAAGAGATCTATTGGAAGCAAAAGGCTTGTGTTGAATGGTTATAGGAAGGTGATAAAAACATTGCCTTCTTCTTCAATTCTATGAAGGACAAGAGGCATGGTAATTCCATTCCTATTCTAGTGAATGATAGGGGAGAACGTCTTGCCTCATTTTAGGAAATCTCTGCTAAGGCATCTCAGTATTTTGCTACTTTATTCAAGGAGGATTCACGAGGGGGCTCTGTTGAGGAAGAATAGGTTCTTTCTTGTATTCCTCAGTTGGTCTCCAGGGAGGTGAATGAGTATCTGATGAAAGAGATCTCTCTTGATGAACTAGAGGGGATTGTGTTTTAGATGAAGAGGGGAAAAGCTCTTGGTCCTGA
The DNA here is from genome assembly GCA_007258455.2 of Sequoia sempervirens. NCBI lineage: Eukaryota > Viridiplantae > Streptophyta > Pinopsida > Cupressales > Cupressaceae > Sequoia > Sequoia sempervirens. Next base: position 29,790 of record VDFB02117793.1, on the reverse strand, counting down.
TGGTTTCCCAATTGAATTTTTTTAGGAATTCTGGGATATCATAAAGTTGGATCTTTTGGCGGTTGTCCTGGAGTCTTAGAGGAATAAGCAGATGCTTTGTGCTCTAAATTCCACCTTCCTTGCTCTCATACCGAAGTGTGAAGGTGCTGATAGGTTATCTCAATTCCAGCCTATCTCTCTCTGCAATGTGGCTTATAAAATCATTTCAAAGTTATTGGTTGAGAGGTTGAAGAAGTGGCTTAAAGTGCTGATTTCAGAGGAACAGAGTGGATTTGTGGCAGGTCAACAAATTCTTGACGGGGTTGTCATTGCTACGGAGACCATCCACTCCATGGACAACTCCCATGAGAAGGCTATGTTCATTAAGATGGATATGGCTAAGGCTTATGATAGGGTTAGATTGTCTTTTTTGCAAAAGATCCTTGTTTCTTTTGGTTTTGGTGAGGAGTGGATCCAATGGGTCATGAGTTGTGTCACGTATGTTTCCTTCTCAATTTTGATAAATGGAGATCATTCTGAACTTTTTGGTGCCTCAAGGGGTTTGCGCCAAGGGGATCCTCTTTCTTCGTATCTTTTTTTGCTTTTTGTGGAAGGCCTTGGACGTTTGTTGAAAAGAAGGGTGGAGATTGGCATCATTCATGGTTGGCGATGGGGTGAAGACTTGCCTGCACAATCTCATTTGCAATTTGTTGATGATATTGCCCTGATGGGGCTGGCTACCGTTAGGGAAGCCACTAACTTGAGGTAGGTGTTGGACATATATCTAGTTGCTTTGGGGCAATTGATTAATGAGGAAAAGTCTTCCATCTTCTTCTTCAACACGTCGACCCCCATATAGAGAAGAATTGCTAATATATTGAGGTTTCAGATAGGGGTTCTCCCTTTGACGTATCTAGGTTTCCCAATTTCTGTTTGCCATCTTCCCAAGGGTTCTTGGCGGAATATTATTGATAAGGTCTATGCAAAATTTAATCATTGGACTCATAGATGGTTGTCTTTTGCGGGGCAGGTTCAACTTCTCAAGTTAGTGGTGCAGGTTCTCCCTACCTACATATGTATACTTCAGATGGCTCCGACGGGTTTTCTGAGGGAGTTGGATTCTCTTGAAAGGCAATTCTTATGGGCGGGAAGTTTGTCATCTTCCAAGTGGAGCCTGGTCAGGTGGGATGTTGTGTGCATCCCAAAGAAATTTGGTGGTCTTGGTCTTTGACAGTCTGTGTTATCTAGAGTGGTTGTGGCTGTTAAGCTATTTTGGACATGGTGTGTGGAACAGGATCAGTCGTGGGCCAGGATATTATCTCATAAGTATTTCTTGGGGATTCTGCGGCAGGATCTCCCTTGTTACCCTCTTGAGGGGAAAGGTTTGGTGATTTGGAATACTCTTTAGAAGGGTGCGAAGCTTATCAAGGAAGGTTTATTTTGGATTTGCAGATGGGGCACTGAAGCTCTTTTTTGGTCGGATTCTTGGGATGAATTCCCTCCACTTACTTCTCAGTTCCCCAACCTACTTCCTTTGTGTCAAAGATTTCTCAAGGCTGGCTGGGCTAGGGTGAGTGACTTCAAGTTTGTTGCTTCTTTTAGTCAGTTGGAGGTGGCTCGTTGGAAGGATCCTTCAGAGTGGCCAAATTTGGGACTTGTGACAAAAAGTGTTGAGCTTCACAAGATTCTTTATAGTAGGAGTTGTAGTTCTCTTTCAGAAGAGGATATTCTTGCTTGGACCCATAGTCTTGATGGGGTTTACTTTGTTGCTTCTGGTTATCAGGTGTTACTAGCTCAAAAGCTGATTAGGGCAGAGGTTCATTGGTGGAAAAGGGTGTGGAATAAGCTCTAATGGCCTAAATGCAACCGCTTTGTTTGGACTTTGGCTTGGAATAGGTGCTTGACTTGGGATAACATTCGTAAATGGGGATTTTAGGGACCTTCGATTTGTGTTTTGTGTGGGGGAGCGGAAGAGGATTCTTCACATTTGTTCTTTCGGTGCCCCTTTGTTGTACAACTTTGGCATTGGTGGTGGGAGGCATGGAAGCTTCCTTGTATTCATGCGTGCTCTTTGGTTGAATTCTGGGATAGTATGGGAAGAGCTCCTTCTATGGCTTCCTTTTTGTAGGAAGTTTGGTTCGTGGGCCCTACCTTTCTGCTTTGGTAGATTTGGCTAGAGCGGAACCGCCGAATTTTTCGTGATCAGAAGTTGATGGGTCAGCAAGTGTGGATGCGTATGCTAGGAATGGTGTAGGAGTCAGTTTTGGCTAAATGTGATGTGGGTTTCCCCTTGGAGAGAGGTGATGCTGAGTTGGTGGCTAGACTGGGTCTTCAAGAAATTCATTCCTCTTTTGTCAGTTCCAAGAACTGTAGGCATGGGAAAAAGAGAGTTCAACGGGTTGGAAGGTGGTTACCTCCCTTTGAATGGATTTTTAAAGATCAATACAGATGGTTCTTCTAGGGGAAATCTTGGGCCTGCTGGGATCGGTGGGGTTGGCAAGGACTCAGTTGGGTCGGTGATTTTTCTGTTCTCTATACATGAGGGGGTGAAAATTGTTAACTTCATGGAGGGTCTGGTGATTCTTTATGCTATTAAGAGGGCCCTTGCTTTGGGATGGCGAAAGATTATATGTGAAGCTAATTCACAGATTTTGATTAATCTATTGAATGAGTGAAAGATATCCGATATAAATTGGCAGTTGGCTTCAGTGGTTTAGCGGATTCTTTAGGTTAGTTCTCAGATGGAGGAGGCAACCTTTGTTCACATCCCAAGGGAGTGGAATCGTGTTGCCGACTGCTTGGCCAAATGGGCCTCTGAACATGATAGTGGTTGGAAGGTTGAGGATTGGGATCAAGTTAATCCTGAGCTGCGTCTGGATTTGGACTGGTTCTTAAAGGAGGATAGGAGGATACATGGGGATAGTTGATTTTGTTTTATGTTGTGGGGTTTTCACCTTGTTTTCTGGGGTTGGGTCCCTTGGTTATTATTGTAATGCTCTGTTCTGATTTCTAATAAAGTTTTTACCCCTTTGTTTTCAAAAAAACAAAATGCACTTCTCTTTAGGAAATGTAGAAAATCTCATTGCATGTGAAGCCAATAGAAAAAAGAAGAAGAAGAAGAAGGTTTTGCAAGAAACACCTCAAATTGTATTTGATGAAAAATTCCTCTATGTGCAAGGAAAGAGAGCTCAAAAACTAATTAATATTGATGAGAGATTAAAAAAATTAAATCAAATGGATTGGAAAAATAAACCCAAAGCCATAGATATAAAGTGCGTTGATACCAACTAATATATAAAATCTCTGGAAAATAATAATAAGTTACAAACTTGAAATTCTAGTATATGCATATGTGAGGAGAAAAATACAAATATATAGGTATAAATATGCCTAAATTAAAGGATTTAGAGATATTGTCCAAATCTTAATGTAATGATTAAATTTAATAAATTAATCATTAACTATTTTATGCTAACCTCCTAACAAGCAACCTTTAACTTTTGACTTTTACCAGTTAATTTTTTTACATAGGTCAAAAACTAATAAAATAAAAATCCTCTACTATACCATATGGATCCTCATTATTTGATACGACAACTAAGCAAACACAACAATCAACAAGCAAATTCCATCAAAAGACATTAATCTCTATTGAAATAAAATTATAAACTTTAAATTCTAATAAATGCAAACATAAGGAAAACATACAAATATATAGGTAGAATATGTCTAAATTAAAGGATTTCGAGGTATTTTCCAAATCTTAATATGAGGAATAAAGTTAACAAATTAATCATTAACTACTTTATGTTAACCTCCTAACAACTAACCTTTAGCTTTTGACTTTTACTGTTTTATTTTTTCCTTAGGTTGAAAAGTAATAAACTAATAAAATAAAAGCTTTATGCTATACCCTATGAATCCTCATCAATAGCCCATTTAGGTAGGTTGCCAAAGAATATACTCAAAAGAATTCTTGTTATTTGCAAAAGTAATGAGACAAATAGATATTTCAGGGATATGCCTCTCTGTTACCATGTAACCAAAGTTAATTCTATAGTTTAGAGCTAGGATCAAGTTTGGCTAGTATGTGTAAATCACAAGTTACACAATTAATTTAGAGCTAAGAAATTCTTGTACCTAATTTATTTCATGAGTGATTACAAAGTAAATGTAGTGGGAGAAAAACTTACAGAAATTGGGTGTCAAGTGGTGGATTATATACCTATTACATCAGCTTGAGACATTTTTCTTGTCATTAGAAGGGAATATAAGGTTGAGTTATCTCCTTGATCCAACCAAGCATCAGTAGTACTTAATTCATGGTGTGCTCGGCTTGACCTTTTGAGTGATATCCAGGGTCATGGGTAGAAGTTTTAGTTGACCAGGCTTTCTTTCATAAGTAAAGCTAATAGTAGGGTCCCTTCCACTGGGTGTTGTTACCTCTTGACCTAGGAGTGTTTGTAGTTAGAGAGTATGTTCCAAAGGCCAATGCCTTTTTGCTGAGTTTAGTCAAGTAGGTTATGGTTAGGAGTTAACCAACCAGTCTGGATGTGAACTCAATTTTAGCTTCATTTCACTTTCAATTTATAGCTGCATCCTATTTTGTCTAATTTACAAGCTATAGTGGCATCCTCTATCCAAACAAATGTCATACGGGTAAGAATGCAAACTTTCTTTTTTTAATTAATTTTTTGATATGCTTTTATACAACAAATGATTTGGAAAGAGTTATGAATATGTCTATGATCTAGAAAAAGTTAGGAATCTACCTTAGATATTTAATTACCAAATTTATTGATATTTATTCACAGAGGTTTGTCACCTATTTTTGTGCCATTACAAGCAAGTAGTAAACCAATATGTTTGTTTTAGATGAGCATCCTTCATTGGCCCCTTGTACCTTGTATAATAGTGTAGACATCCAAGACCTTGCATACAGATTTGTTCTTTGACTTGGATGGGCTCCAAAATACCTTGCTCATGAATTCCTAAACCTTTTCCTTGATAGTTCATTCTCTTGAGTATTCAATCTAGGACAAGATTTTTGTTATTCTGGAGGAATGCTGCGAGTTCATTATTAGGTGGAAGAGGAGGGTTGGTGTATATGCTTTGTTTTTCTTCTGTGAGGAGACCACCATGGAGGAATGTGAGAGGACCAAGGGGATATGCAAGTGGTGTGGGGATAGCATTTTTAGGTGATGGGGATCATGAGAAGGAGATGATGGGATAGCAACATCGAGAGGGAGTAGGGGCCATGATAGGATCCGATTTGTGGTAGTAGGCTCATGGATGGAGATGGAGATGGAGCAAAGGGAAGCTGAATGACAAGGGGATCATGGGATGGAATGGATGGGGGCTGTGATCTTGAGGTGGACTAGATGGGATGGTAGGATCTTGATCCCCGAGAAGGGGATATGCGGCATGCTTTGGATTAGACTCTTGGCGGACTCATAGTGTGAGGAGGCATGGTAACGGAGTCTTGTTGGGACTCTTCAAGTGGGGAAGATGGAGGGATGGAAGATTTATGAGGTTCATTGGAATGGGTTTGGTGCTACTAGGGTGGGAGGAGTGGATTGGATTTGGGTGGATCTAGGAGAGAGGAGTGGATTGGAATTGGGTGTCTTCGATGGATTCGGTGGTTCTTGGTAGAGAGGAGATGGGGGTTCAATGGTTTCAATGGTTTGAGCAGTACTAGGGGTGGTAACATCAATAATAGGTGTGGTAGGGAGAAGGGTCTCATCACTAGTGACCGTGGATAATGGATCTAGATGGCATGGTTCCATGACTTCAAGATGTGGAGTTGGGGATGGATTCTTTGTAATGAGTCCTTGGAGAACTTCTGAAATGAGAGACTTGCATATGGTTGGCTTGGCTAGGGTGGTAGAAATGGATGAGGGATTATGGATTGGTGGACTAGGGTTAGATGGAGGAATGGGATTGAATGTAGGACTATGAGTAGATGGGGGATTAAATTGAATGGAGGACTAGGAGTAGATGGATGAATGGGATTGGATGGAGGACTAGGAGTAGATGGAGGACTAGGTTGGATGGAGGGTTAAGGTAAGGATATTGGAGTGGTGAATTAAGGTAGGGGGACATGGATTGTGGATTAGGACAAGAGGATATAGGTGGTGTAGTGGGACAAGAGGATGTGGGGGATGGATTATAATAAAGGTATTGGGATGTGGATTATGATTAGGATATGGATGTAGGATTAAGGTAAAAGGGTGCGGATGTAGGATTAGTATGGGAAGATTGGGAAAGAGGATTACGATAGGGGGACATGGATGGGGAATTGTAATAGGAGTATTGGGATGGAAAATTAGGATAAGAGGATGTAGATGTTGTATAAGAGGATGATGTAGATGGACATGACAAATATGGGGATGAAGAAGATACTGGATATCCATTGTCAAAGGTGGCATAAGGAGCATGATTAGGCATGGATGAAGACATAACGGGATAGCTCATAGGAGTAATTGGATTTTGGAAAGTGGGTGGAGAAAGCTTACTAGATATGATAGTGTCAAGGGGATCTATGTTGTATACCTCTTGATGAACAAGACTTTCGTTATTGTCGTCAACGTAATTAGGGTTTCCCTTGACTACTATTGATGGGGGATGAGGATTCATGATGATGATAGGATAAATAAAATGGATCAAAGATGATGGATTAAAGCTCAAATCAGGATTTAAGTCAAGCTTAGATCAGGATTGGATTAAAGTTCAGATTAGGATGATTGGATGATGCGATGGGATTAATTTTGATTTTGATGGGATCAGATTTGGATTTGGCAAGATCGGATTTTGATTGAATTGGATTATTAAGATCAGTAGGATAACATTGGTTAAACAGACGTGATTTGATTGATTGGACAATTTGATTGAATGATTGATTTTGATAGATTTGGATTATTCGATGGATATGATTGGATGATGAAAGATGTGAGAGAGACCTTAAGTTTGATCAAAGGAAGTTACCTTTAGTGAGCTAGAGCCTTGATTGATTAAGAGGATGATTAAACAAAGATTTGGAATGATAAGATGGAGGTTTGAACCAATCCAATGGAGGTTTTGGGAGGCTTAGAATGAAAAAATGGAGGCTTAGGATGATGAGGTAATGGTTGGGAGTGATTAAATGGTGGTTTAGAGGCTAAATGGATCCAAATGGGGTGATTTCAGGTGTTCAGGAGGGCAAATTCGCCCTTTTGCAGCAAAAATTAGGGGCGCTGACAACTTTCTGCAACAAAATAGGGGCGCTTCCGCCTTTCTGCAGCAGGATCAGGGGCGCTTCCGCCTTTCTACAGTAGAAACATGGGCGCTTCTGCCTTTCTACAGTAGGACAGAGCTTGGTTTTGATGGTAAAGACTATGACAAGGATGCAAAATGATAAAGTAAGGCCAAAGTATCAAAGATTTGATAGATTTTTCACAAGAAACACTCCAAGCAAGCACAATCCTATGATTAATATTAAGGGTATGGAAAGACAAAGTATTAATCTAGGATGCACAAGGTTTCTAGGGAGTCCTCGATATACTCTCGATATGTGAGGCACAATCATGAACACCAGTTCGTCATAAGCGTGAGTCGGGAACTCCAGCGAGATACTAAAAGGCTCAGACCAACTCTTCACGTCTATCTAGGTATCACCCTAGCTTCGACGCTCTGCCAATTACGATGCAATTGGATTGGGGTACAACTTTCGTTCTCCCCCCTTTATATACCCCACCGGTACAGGTGGTTGGAATCGTCCCTTGGGGTGATGAAATCCCCAAGCAAGTCCCACTAGAAAGAAGATACTAACCATTTCCAACTACTCCCCAGGCTCACACGAAGTGCAAGGGGAAAGCGAAAATAAATTAATGCCCCCTTGGGTAACACAAGAATATACAGTCACAGCAAGAAATGAAGTTTACTCCCCTAATTAGACTATGTTTCGAAACAACAAGGATAATTTTTTGTAGATCTGATCAAATAAATGGCCCTGCAAACAAATGTTAGCTATCTTCTTCTTCGTCCTTGGTCAAATTTTGCCACAATATGCTATAAAACGTTAGCAAAAAAACAAAAAACAACTATCCTTGCCAAAACAACGTTAGAGGGTTACTACTTGAAAATAGCAAAAAAAATGGGAGTAAAATGAAGCTAAAATGACTGTTTTACCTTCCAAGCTGTGCTGTTTTGGGGCACTTCCGCCCTTCTACAGCAAAAATCAGGGCACTTCCGCCTTTCTGCAGCAAAATAGGGGCACTTCTGCCTTTCTGCAGCAAAAGTGGGGGCGCTTCCGCCTTTTTGCAACAAAGGGTTTGAGGGCGCTTCCGCCTTTCTGCAACAAAGGGTTAGAGGGCGCTTCCGCCTTTCTGCAACAAAAGGTTAGAGGGCACTTCCGCCTTTCTGCAATATACTTTATCAATTTTCCAAGAGAACAAGAAAGTTGTGCCCTTCCACTGTAAGAAACGTGTTAGAAAAGCCTTTTAAATTTATCTCCAATTGCAACAAACTCGTTAGAAGAAAGTAAAACTTTGAGATGTAGGGTGCCTCCGCTTTTCTGTAGCAGACCAAAGGGCGCTTCCGCCTTTCTGCAGCAAGGCATAGGGCGCTTCTGCCTTTCTGCAGTAGGCTAGAGGGTGCTTCCGCCTTTCTGCAGCAGAAACAGGGGCGCTTCCGCCTTTCTGTGGCAGAAACAAGGGTGCTTCCGCCTTTTTGCGACCTTTTCCTACACAATTCTTAGCCAAAAACAAGGGTTAAATGCAAGAACCCGTTTGTGGGTCCCACTGGGCGTGCCAGAAATGTGAACCTTAGAATTTTATCCTACTCTAATGTGCAAAATAACTTAAGAATGCAAATAATAAAATACCAAGGACACCTCAATATTAGCCAAAAGAGTGATATAACGAAAAGGGAAATGAATAAAATGAAATGCAAACAGTTTCACCTTCCTTGTTATTGATGTCTCCTTGATTGGCCCTTGCTTGGAATGGTTTGTGTGCTCCTTAGATGATTGCTTGAATGACTAAATGCAAGATTGAATGTGCAAAATGATTAAGATGGATAGCTAGATGATATTGGATGATTGAGGATGCAAATTGGCAGCATGTAGTTATCAAATGGCTAAGTGTTCTAAATGCCCTTAAAGAGGGGGTATTTATAGAAGAATTTGAATTCTCTAGAGAATTCAATGGTCAAGATTAATCCAATAAGGCCAAGATGAAGGGCTATGGTGGGTTGAGAACCCACAAGCCCTCACATCTTGACATGTGGAGGGTGAAGTGGATAAGGGGATATGAGGTGTAAGTGAGGTGTTAAAAAGGTACATGAGGTGGAGGAAGGACAAGCACCTTGGGGAGTGAGGAGATTTCCTCAAAAAGGGATTCCTTGTCCCCAAGTGGGAGTGAAAGGGACTTTTGAGGAATTTTGGAATTCCTCAAAAATCTACATGGGAAAAGGAAAGGTGGTTGGGATATAAATGTGAATTAAATTCACATTCCTAGGATGATCTAGAGGGTAAAAGGTGGGCTCCAAAAAGGTGGGACTTGGTCACATGTGGAGATTGTGATAAGTCCAAGGTTGGTCACATGTGGAGATTGTGACAAGTCCAAGGTTCTAGAAGCCTTGGAAGGATGGAATGTGAATTAAAAATTCACATGTAAAAGAGGGGAATCTAGGAAGAATAAAAAGGAATTAAAAATTCCTTGGGGAATGATTAGGCTTAATTAATCAATAATTAGAAGATAAATGAGGATTAGAAGCCAACTTGCAAAAGTTGGAGGATGTGACACATCCTAATCAAGGATTAGGCATGTGCATATTCCTAATGAAGAAATTAGGAGATGGATTAGGATTAGATGAACATGACATGTGAGGAATTAAATAAATGTAATATTTATTTAATTTATTTGATGAAAAGAGGATTAAGGAGGGTAAGGTATTTAATTATTAATTAAATACCTTAGGGATTTGGCAGAATTAAAGATATTAATTAAATAATAGTAATATTATTTAATTAACTCAGATAAGAGGATGTTTAAACGAAAAGTGATAAATTTGGATAAATTAATTGTCCAAATTTGGATGTCTACAAATAGTATTGTCTAAATTTGGACACTTAATTTATCCAAATTTATCCCCTTTAATTAACATCTTTAAGTTCTAATCCCTAAGGTATTTAATCAATAATACCTTATCTCTTTAATCCTCCTTCCATCAATTGAATTAAATAAATATTCCATTTATTTAACTCCCCTCATGTCACATCCTCCATCATTTTTATCTTATCTTAATCCTTCTTCTAATCCCATCATTAGGATGTGCACATGCCTAATCCTTGATTAAAATGTGTCACATCCTCCAACTTTTGCAAGTTGGCCTCTAATCTCTCTTAGCCACCTAACCACCCTCTAATCCTTCACTAACTAGCCTAATCAACCTCTCAAGGAATTTTTAATTCCTTTTATTCTTTCAAGGAATATTAAATTCCTTTTCTCTTCCCCATGTCCTTTATGACATGTGTCCTTGGTCAACCCTATTGAATGCTTTTCTTTTTTGACAAGGCATCTCCCTTCCCTATGTGAATTTTTAATTCACCTTTTAATCCCCCAATGCATTTAAGGAATTTTAAATTCCTTCTCTCATCCCCATAAGGATATTTGAGGAAGTTTTAATTCCCCACTTGTCCTCTCACCCACATGGGGACAATTACCTCCTTTATGAGGAAATCTTGTCCAATCCCAAGGTACTTTGTACCCCTCTCCATGTCATGTCCTTCTCCTTCCACCTCATGTCCACTTCACCTTTTAGGGCTATCTCACATGCCACATGTCAAGATGTGAGGGCTTGTGAGTTCTCAACTCACCTTAGCCCTACATCTTGATATTTGGTGGATCAATCTTGACCCTCCATTTCCCCTAGGAACTCTCAAAAATCCTATAAATACCCCCCTTTTCTCTCATTTTGGGGAGATCACTTGTGCTAGCCAAACTCTTGCAAATTTGTTTCTTATCTTATACTTAGCCATTTTCTTGTTTTCATCCACTTGCACTCATCCTCACAACACCATTTAGCTTGCATCTACTTGCCATCCAAGGAGCACACACACCAAAGATCTAAGGGCCAACCAAAGGATCGACTCAACGCAAGGTATAGAGTTCTATTTCGTTGCTTTTGTCTTGCATTGTTTCCAACTTAGGCTAATCTTGAGCTGTAGGTTGTTTTAGTTGTTTATTTGCACTCTTTTACTAGTTGCTTGCTTTCTAATGCTCACATTCGACCTATCACAAGTATAAAAGAGCTCCACCTAATTTGAATTTTGGAAATGAGGAGAAAGACATGATGCTAAAGCTAGTAAGTAAATCATCTAAAGATTATATATAGGAGACTTTTTTTCTAGGCCTAAGGTTATTCAAGAGCTATAAACCATTGTATAATAAACTGAATATAGGTGCTACATAGAGAAACAATGCACATAGTCATTAAATAATTATCGAAATTCATGCCACACAAAAAAAATGATATTTTATGTGCAAGTTCCAACCTTTGTGAGCTTTCTATCTTAAAAATACATCATGAACAAGTAAACTATGCCAAGACCTCCAAGAAACTCCTAAGGCTATTTAAATTTCTATAAAAAATGTCTATTGATTAAAATTTAAAAATTTGTGTGCACAATATTCTTTTCTTTTTTATTTATTATGACTTAAAAAAAAACTCCTAAAGTTACTTAAGCTTCTACAAAAACCTCCATAAACCTCCATGTTGATTGAAATATGAAATTCATGTGCACAATTTGTTTTCTATGGGCTAATTGTATATTTTTATATTGAAAGATGATTTGTATACAAAAACCTCCATGTTGATTGAAATATGAAATTCATGTGCACAATATTTTTTTTCTATGGGCTAATTATATATTTTTATATTGAAAGATGATTTGTATACATAACTTTCTTTTATGGGTTGATTATATTTATTTTTATATTGAAAGATGCCCTTGACTTTGAATTACTCAATCAATGATGCTTACAAATCTAGAGGTTTGGCAATGGTCAATTTAGACATGTATATTTAAAAAAATAGTTTTATTATTCAAAAATATGAATATGGAGTGATAAGAATTTTTTTAGTAATAGACATTGTTATGGGGATTTGCTTGAAAGGTGGCTTATTTTTAGTTTGTCAACATAACTAAAATTACTAGTCTCATCTCAAAAATAGGAAATCTAACACCTAAAAATTATGAAGGCTATAGTATGATGGAAAATGTATTTATATTCAATGAACTTTGGGATTTGGTTAAGAATGAACCTGCACTCCTATTGATGTTGTTAAATATTTTGAGTTTCAAAAGTAAAACAAGAAACATTTAGCTTTATTATAATATTCTTGTTCTTCACAAGTTATCATATGTAGAGAGGCTAGTAAATCTAAAGCTTAGAAAGTTTGAAAGACACTTAAGGATTTATATGACAAATAACCTTCATATAAGAAAATTTATCTATTAATGCAATTGTTAAATATTAAACTCAATGATGATGGTGTTACAAAATACATCTCTAAGGTGAAAAATGTAAACCAAGAATATAGTCTATATGTGTTAAATTGATGATAATATTTTGACGTTTTATTATTTTTGATGGAATTACTTCCAACTATACTACTTGGAAATGTTACAACTTAATGAAAAACTTAAAAGGGAAACATCATTCAATTTGTGAATTGCTCACTTAACATGAATGCCAACTTGCAAATAAGAAAATATTTTGACAATTGAAGGAGATTATGTTGCTATTTCCAAACAAAAAAAAGTTCTAAATTATCAAAATATAAGAAGCTTTCTCACTATTGTTATTGGGGTGATTGTTCAAATTCTTCTTCTTCTTCTAGTACTAGTAACATTGCGCCTCAAAATAAAAGATCTGTGAAGTGTTTTCTTATGTATTTTTTTTGGCCATTATGCACATGGTTGTATTTGAAAGAAGAAATCAAAGAAAAAAATCAAATGTGCAATTCGTTGCTTTAGAAGAAGAAGAATATTTCTTTGTTGAAGATGCTTAAATACTCTAAGATTTAAGAGGGGTCATAATGGAGGTTGGAGGACCATTCCCTTCTTTAGCTAGCTATTCACAAATAGAAGGGGTAAAATGCTTGAATAATATTTTTGGTTGGAGCAGATGGTTTTTTTCAATTCAATGGTGTGTGTTTCAATTTAGTATTGTGTGCATGAAATTTTGAGCCCAATAGAGTAAACAAAAGTGATATTAACCTACTCTACTCAAAACACAAACAACACTCATGATTAAGCATAAGGGCTAGTAAACATTGATAAACATATGTAAAATGTTTACAAAAACCAACCCTTGTTGCATCTTGTAATGATGGTTGTCCTCATGGATGGTTAGATGTGAGTGATCTTGCTAGCAACATAAAGTTTTATTCTAGTAGTTATTATTAAAATGACTTGGGTTGAGGTTAATTATAGATTTTTGGTCAAGTAATGGATGGCTAAGATTAAAAGATGAGATCAATGGATCATACTGGTTGAAATTCTTGGAGAGATGAGAGGAGGAAAAGTGCCCTAGTGTGATTGGTGGAGATGGAGGGAGAGGGATTAAGGACAAAATCAAGGTTGGAGATTTTCCTTGGAGGACATGGATGGACAAGATGAGGAGGGTACTTAGGAGTACCCTCGAGGGATGGTCAAGTCCTTTGACCTACGTGACATGGTACCAAGGCCATGTCACATGTACAAAGACCCATGCCTTTGTACATATTAGAGGATGTGGAGGATTTGACTAAATTAGGGATGTGTGAGTGAGGGATTAAGGGATTAAGTGGATTAGACCACTTAATAAAAGGTGTAGGAAAATAGGGAAATTAAATAAATAAAATATTTATTTAATTTTTGGGATGAAGATGGGTAGACTATAGGAAAGGAATGGTTAAATGATTTAGGCTAGAAAATGGGTGTAGGTGAATAGCAATAAATAGTGAATGAATAGTAATTTTTATAAATTAAATAATAAAATACTATTTAATTAATAAGGGGATGAGAATGAGATAATTAATTGAATAATAAGGGTTGTATTCAATAAATTATAGAAGAAATAGTTGAGTAATGATGTGTCAATTTAGGTGTCTACAAGTATTATAACATGTTTTGTTATGTTAGTTTTGGTTTCATTTTGTTGAGCATTGATGTAGAGCAATGTCTTGGTAGAGTTGTGATATTTTGTTTCCTCCTCTTATTGATAAGGGGTAAAGTAGGACTTTGTGATGAATCAAAAAGTGGTTTTATACTTTTGACAAGTGTTGTGTATGCAAGAGAAGCATAGGAAAAGTGAATTCAACTAATGAATGGTCAAGTAGCTGGTTATAGGTTAAGAATATACTTGAGGGTTGCATATACATGCATTCATAAGGACAATGGTAATTATAGTGGGGTATTAAAGAAAATTTCTCATAGTGCAAGGGCATGCTAATTGAAGAATTTCAATATGATTATTTCAAGTAGTATTAGCAAAAGGCAATGGATCTTCAAACCATGGGAGGTAGTAACATACGACAATGGATGTATAGAACTTGTATTGTTTCTCACATAAGAATATGATGAAAAATGGTTAGGCATTAGGAGGATGTGTACAAGTGTTGGCAATAGTTTATCAGTGCCAAGAGATAGGAGATTGAGTTTATAGAGTGCTCAAATGAGTCAGATTGATGTATGCTCTAGATCATCTCTTAGCTCCCTTTGGATCAAGGGGGTCATTAAGTTTATGATCCAAAGTGTTAGGTTATAGTTACTTGATAATGTCAGATTAATTATTTATGGTTTGTGTTGGGTAGTTATAGTCAGTTCCTAAGAGAAAAGTGGTTGTAGAAGTTAAAAGTGTCATAAATTTTATAGAGGTCATTGAATAATTTCTATGTTCTTTTATATTATTTTCAAATTTAATTCTTGATTGTATTTACATGTTTAATCTTGGAGCCTACGAGTGTGACTTCTTGTGTAACAATCATTAGCTAGCTTGACTCAAGGCTCTTAACGATTTCAATTACTTATAAAGAAGAGAAATGTGGGGATAGTGTGATTTTGCTACACTTTATGACAATATTTGCTACATTTTATGTTCTTTATACTATCTCAATTACTATTTTGCATTGTAAATTAAGTATCTGTGGTTATCAAATTTATCCATGCTTCAACTTATTGCATTTGTAATAAACACTAATCTATGAAATGACCATGGATGGACATGGAACTTGGTCCTATAGAGCTTATTCATTTTACGAGGATTTAATAAAACATCTATCCTACTTTAGTGATTTTAATTTTATCTCTCAAATTCTTAGGGTGGTTTAGCTTTGGCTCACTTTTCTAAAAACTATATTGTTGATATTTTTCAATTTTTTTGGAGGGTGTTTGGAAAATCCAAAGTTTTTCTATGCCATGTGACTTGTCTAGAGGAGGGGTAGTTGTATTTCACTATCTAGAGTAGAGAATATCATGGATGAATGTTCAAGGAAAGGGTAACTTCTTCATAGAGGTATTCAAATAGTTTAAATTGAGGACTAAGTAGATTTGGGTTGTGTCAACTAACAAATCTCTAAGGGATTGAATTTAACATCCTTTATGGTGTCCACACAATATTAATCCGATGCCATTTTTTTCAAATGATAGTAAACTTTTGGTAGAATTGACCTTGTTATGAAGTATCCAAAGATGGGTTTTCAACCCACTAAAGAATTTTAGTATGTTGCATCTTGTTGGGATTTAATTCTTTTTCCCTCAAATTTCTCAAAGAAACCCACTTTTAGGGCTATTAGAGATGCACTTGGGGAATATATGAAATATTTTGGTGTATCTCTTAATGGGAGCTATACCACTTATTCATGAATTTGTATAAAATTGAATTTGGAGAAATCATTGTTTAAACCATCTCAACTCAAGGTATGAGAATATCCTTTTCAAACATCTATAACTAACCATTTAAATATGGCTCGTCCTCATTTAGTAAAGATAGTCCAAAACATGGAATTTTTCTTCTCAACAAAAATCATTGCTTCTACAAGGATGAAAGAAGATAAAAATGTTAAGCCAATGAATTTATTGGTATATCCATTATTTAATTAAACATCATTATGATTATTGAATTTTGAAGTATTTTATTGCCAATCTTGAGAGTGCATGGGATGATGATGATCATACAACCTAATAGATCAAGTTTTATGGTTTGACTGATTAAGAGAAGTTGGTTTAGGATGGTACATCCTAATAATAGCTTAGAAAAGCTTGTGATATATAAAAAGATCATATTAGTCAAACTATAATTAAATACCTTAAATGTGAAGCCTAGAAATGTAACTAAGGGTTCTTGAAGCTAAATTAAGTATTTAATATTAGCTTGATTATCTATGTATGCTAGCATTCTTGTTGTTGTTGTTTTGGGTTTATTTTTGATATAGTTTTAGGTGTATAAGATGTGGTTAGAATTTGTTTTCTTTGGTTAATTATTATAATTTTATCTCTCAAATAAAGTTGAGAGTTATATCCTTATTCACATTTGTAAAATTTTAATATATATAATTAACTTTAGTAGTACATGCATTTTATAATTGTAATAGTGGAAAATAATTTTAATTTTTTTTTTTTAATTTTATGCTTAATTTAGGCAAATGTCTTGATGTATTTATATGATTTTTTTGAATTTTTAGGATTACATACCTAACCCCGTTTGTTCTTGGCCCTATAGGTAGTGCTTATCCCAATGCTTATATGCAAACAATCATAGACCCATTGACTTATATTTTTTTATGTTGATCATCAATCCATTTTTTATCCATAATCCAATCCTATCAAGCACAATTCCAACTTGTGTTTGTAGGTGTGAGGTCATTCTTGTAGTTACAATTTTGATCCACTTAAATATAAAAACCAACATCAAACATTAAGCTAGGTGACCCCTGTGATGTGGGAAAAAGGGATCTAGTGTCTAAATCACACTTTCTCCTACATCACAATGGAAGGAACCAAAAATAATCACAAACATCCATTGGGCTACTAACCTCTATGGAAGAGCCAAAATGGTGGATCATAGTTTTGGTTCTTTCTTTGGAGGAAATGGGTTGATTGATTGATTTAATAATTGATTTAATTTGATGACGCAAATGTGTACCTAGGTCAATTATGCAACTACAACAAACTGTTATGATTGAACAAAGAAGCACAAATCAGAAACACAAAAAATGATCACAAAACAACATAGTGTAGAGATAGAGGAACCTAGTATATGAATTTGAGCTTAAACTAGTTGGATAGAGGCATTGGTGCCATAGACCTAGAAATGAAAATCTTAGAATCATAAATTAGATATTAGATGGTTATTGTTGGTTATTGTCTATAGGTTTTTCCCTTCTAGACTCAACTTTGGAACTTCATCTATTGATGATTAATTCCACTTTCCCTAATTTATTGACATGTGAGGCTTGAATATGTGTTCTTGCAATTAAGTCTTCAAATCTTTCCCAAATCCACTTCAAATGTTTGACATGTCTTGTAATGTTATTATAATTATGGGGTGTTGTATTGTAGTGGAAATTATTGGTGTAGTTATTTTAGGATTTATTTGATTGGAATTGGTTGGCTAGGATGAGGAAGGTTGGGTATGCTTAGGAAGAGGTTCCTAGTATATTCCTAACTAATCATTTGGATATAAGTATGAGTTCCATTCAATCTCAAATTCACCCTTGTCAATAAGGTCTTAGATAAAATTCTTGAGCTTCATGCACTTACTCATCACATGTCCTTTAATTTGGTGATGCTTGTAAAACTTGCTTTCCTTATATGAAAAGTTTTGTTTTAGATTAGTTGAATGGTCTAGTGATGGGAAAAGTGACCATGTTTGCTTGGACTAGTTTTTGGAAGACTACCTCCATGGGTTCCCCCAAGGAGGTACATACTTACATTTTGGATTATTTTGGGAGATTTATGTTGTCTGTCCTTGAGGGATGGAAACATCATTAGTTTTGAGGGTATTTTTTTGGTTGTTCTTTGTACATTTTTAGTGTTAATGACCCTATCATTAACAAAAATTTTATTTTTATCCTAGAATCATGGTTTGTTCATTGGTTTGATAATCATTATTTTCCTTGTATATATTAACTAAACCTTTTGGAATGAGGAATTTATCAATGGTGAACCCTTTTTTAATAATTTCACCAAATATTGAGACACAATGTACTTGAAGGTGGAAATTCATTTCTTGATAAATGTTTTGAAAAAATATGGTAACTAGTTTATTTTCAAGTATAGGCCAAGGAAAGTGACTAGTAACTGCCCTCCACCTTTGCAGGTATACCAAAAAGATCTCACTATTACCTTGTTTAGCATTACAAAGGTCTAACATGGTCAATTCATGCTTGGAATTGTAGAAGAAGTATGTAATGAACCTATTAGATAAGTCAAAATAAATTAAGATGGAGCCATGGGCAAGTTGCATAAACCAATCTAAGGCCTTTCCACATAAGCTTCTAGGAAAAAGGTGGAGGTAGATCATCATATGACACCTCTTGGAATTCCATGAAGATTTCCTTTACAAATTATCAAGGGTTTCCTTTCCCTTTATATTGGTCAAATTTAGGCATTTCAAAATGTTGGGGAAAAGGTACCATTGTTATTGTTTTGTCAAAAGGGTAGGGACATAAGCATTTAACTTGTATTGTTTCTTTTATGTTCCACTTTATAATCCCTTAATAGCTTATTTATTTCTTACTTCTCTTGGTCAAAGGGGGTACTAAGAGTGGGGTTTGACTAGACGTAATTGGTGTTATGAGGTGATTGTTGCAAAAATTAAGATGTTAACTTGTGACATCATTTGTTTCAAGTGACTAGATGTTACTACAAATTGACGTGGAGTGAGAGGATATGTGTTGGTGTGAGAAAGTTAATAGTTGGAGTGGTGTTATTGCGATTGCAATGAAGTAGTTTGATATTGTGTATGACATGGTCAAGTGACTTGTTTGAGGTTGATAGTGTGAGGTGATACTACAGGTGGAGTAGTTTGGATGTGAGTTGCATGTTTAGTTATAAAAAGAGGTAGAAGGGTTTGAACAATGATATTTGTGTTTAGAATGAAGTAGAAGGAAATTTTATGATATATTAGTTAGGTGTTTGATATGAAGAAGGTGGTTGGTTTTGGGATAAAAATGATTGTTGTTGGGAAGCATGTTGACAAAATGATGAAAGAAATGACATGATGTCACTAGCTTGTTGGTCAATGTGATAAATGTGATGTGTCAGATTGTATATGTTTGGTAGTTTTCCCCATGGATTATTAATGATGGGGGATGGTGGTTTACTATGATGTAGGTTCTCAAGAGTTTTTCAATATCAAAATGATATGTAAGTTTAGCTCCTTCATCTATAAGGTCCTTAAGAATCTTGTCCTTATTATATGTTAAGAAACAATCAAATTGATCCTAGAATTTGTTGTCATTGAGGAACATTAGAAATCATGTATTGAGTGACATTAATGTGCTAATAGGGTCACCTTGTTTGGATGGTTCATAGAGCCATTGATATTTCATGATGTGGATCCTTTGGGTGAAGATGTAGCTATGTTTGAAGTGGTAGGCTATATTTATCCAAAAGGGTTCTTATCCCATTAATCTATTTTTTGGTGTGCTTGTAAATATGTGATGAGCATGAAATGTTTGTATATGTTGATGTAAAATGGTTTAAATAGTTTAGAAAATGACCTTAGACCAAGGGATGATATTTTAAGTTTGATTTAGAATGGATGGGTGGAGGGTTTTACTCCTAAACTAAGATTAATCTCTTTGTGTAATTTTGATTTTTGTGGATTTCTTACTTAGGGTAGGCTACATTCCTAAGTAAAGAAGTGTTGGATTAATCTATATACCTTTGGCTCAATATGCATAATTTAATTATGATTACCAACTTGAAATATGCTAAGTTCTCAAGAAAGTGTTGGTTTAGTGATGGTGTAGGATTAAAATCTTGGTTTAATTCTAATATGTGATTGGGTAATTTATTGATGCCATAATTTGTTTAGTAAAGGTGATTATGGTATAGTTTAGAAGGGTGATCCACGTGATGGGTGTTCAAATTTTTGGTTTGATTTGAAGTGAAAGTTTGAATTTAGTATAAGATACATGATGTTGGATGATGGCTATAGTGACAAATGGTGTGTAAAGGTTGGGTGAGGGGTGTTGTTTAATGAAATTTAGTGTGAAAAGTACGTGGAAGGTTACATATCCTAAAATTCTAGCATAAATGAAGGCTTTGAATAACAATTTAGTTCAATCCTACAAATAGTTTTAGGTGTTTAGGTAAATATGATAAAATAGGCACAATGCACTGAAATATGTTACAAATGCACCTAAATAATGTTTCAAGGATAATTACCTATATAAAGTGTAGACACTGAACTATTATAATTTTTTTGATTTGGGGTTTATACACACAACTTTAGATTTTATATTTTGGAATGTCTAGATGCATATGATGATTTGTGTTTCAAATAAGCTAATTTAGTATTTAATGTTGGGACTAGGCTTAACACTATGCTAACTTATGTTTTAGACACATTGATTCAAAGTTTTTTTAATTGTCTAGACATAGATGAGGTTCTTTGTGTGAAAATATTGAAGTTTATTTTGGATACATTGATCTAGGATTAAAATATTTGGAGAAACATAATCTTAGTGTTTAAAGACTAAATTTTAACCAATAAAATAGACAATTGCATAAGTTTTGAATTTTGGGAGTTTTAGATTATAAGGAATTCATTGGTTTAAACAAGAAGATACAAATGACATATTAAGAACCTAATATTATTTACGTTAGAGTGTCAAACCATGTGGGCCCATAGATATGCAATTTATCAGGTGATTGGAAGCTTGAGAGTATTGAATTACACGATATCCCTTACCATTGGAGGCTAAAGGCCTTTCCCAAAGGTTAATTCTACCTCTTAGCACTTGAAAGTACATTGTATATAACTTCTCAAGCATGCTTGATATTTGACATTCACCATAAAGAAGGATGATTAATGGTCATATCTAGGTTCAAACAAGCTTCTAAGGGATATCCTTGATATTCCTCAAGGGTACATGGGGCTTGATCCATGAAAATGAAAATAAAATGAGTCACATAGCCAAGGGGAGAGGGTAACCCTCTCTCTATATATTCACTTCCCCAAGGTATAATGCTCTTGGGGGCTTAGCCAAAATGACAAGTTCTTACTTCCAAGAGGTGTGTCTCTCGATTCAATGCCCACTTTTACATTAGAGTTGAAGTCTTCCCTTTAATGATAACATTCAAGGTAGGAATCCTAAAGAGAAAGATAAATCATGTGCTTTTAATTATTAAGTTTTCCTTTTGATGCAAGAGAAAGGCATACACACAATGAGGCTTTAGGATTAAAACAATAAAATTGATCAATCCAAGCTTTTGATCCCCAAGATCTCCCTAAGGTGCAAGGGAAGAGAATATTCTTATAAATATCACAAACACAACATACAATGGCTCATTCCCTTAGAAAATCAAATGTTCCTAGATTAATGCAAAAAGGTATTGACTTTGCCTTTGACAAGTATAATTACAACAAAATACTAGTAGTTTTAGTTAGATGATCTTGGACCCATGTTTTTAAGTTGCAAGAAAAGTGTTAGAGAATGCAAAATAGTAAGACAAATTGAGTTAGTGGGGATAAACAAGATAAAAAATAGTCAAAACCAAAAACTTGAAAAGTAGAGCAAAAATGCTAAAATAGGGCATTAATTCATTGAATGATAAAGCAATAATTTTTACCTTAGCACAAAATCATTGAAGTATGTGTGCATTCACTAAAAAATAGAGTAGATCCACTACAATATGATACTTGCACATAAATGGCTAATGTTAGGCAAACAAATTAAGTTTTATTTTGATCTATCGAGTTTGTAGTAAAACATAATTTTGATAGTATATCCCCCCTACAAAACTAGCTTCTATAAAAAACAAAATCAAATTGTCGAAGTTCAACAAAAAAATATTTTAAATAATATAGGTAGAAGTGATGATTTATGGTAGAATTATTGAAATACAAAGTGGACTTGTTGAAGTGTGTCATTCTACACAAAAAATGGCTAACATTAGATAAAAAATTGATTTAGTCCTATTTTACATATATCAAACACATGTTAAAACACAATTTTGGTAGTATGGTCTGTTGCAAAATTATTTTTTGTTAAAAAACTAAGGGATTGTTAAACCAACATTCACTAAAAGCACTATTAAAATTGTTCTAAGTAGAAATGCTGATTTATGGTGGATATGTCGAAGTATATGGTGAACCCATTGATGAGAGTTGGAGTAGTAATAAGTCACTCAAACCTAAAAAAATATGTTAAGGCTAAAAAAAATAGATGAGGAGCTAAATAGATAATATAAAAGCTTATAAAGGTGATCCCTTGTCAAAAACTAAGAGTTAAATGCTAAAAATAACTAAAAACAAGTTAGAAGAAGATCTTGAGTGGATACACCTAAACACATACTGGATCCACCAAACTATAACTTGTAAGCACAAAACAACTAGAAACACTACAAAACAATTAGTATGAGTGATATAAATCCCACTTGATGTGCCAGAAATGTGTACATAAATGTGAGCACACAAAAACTAATTAAAACACCAAGTTAACTAATTTAACTCTCACAACATGAAACACTCAATTATGACAAAAGAAAGTATACAATATGCTCTCATCCAAGGCTCCTTGATGCAACAAGTTATAGTGTATATGTACAAGGATTAAGGTTAGATAGAGTAGAATGTTAGATGCTCACAATATGATAACATGATAATATATTCAAGAGTTTTATGTAAATAGATTGGATTGATCCAATTTATATA
The DNA here is from genome assembly GCA_007258455.2 of Sequoia sempervirens. Classification (NCBI taxonomy): domain Eukaryota; kingdom Viridiplantae; phylum Streptophyta; class Pinopsida; order Cupressales; family Cupressaceae; genus Sequoia; species Sequoia sempervirens. Next base: position 6,901 of record VDFB02117793.1, on the reverse strand, counting down.
TTCTTGGATAAGGGAATGGAGGGCCAATATGGATTGAAAAGATCAAGGGGTCTTATGACTTTAGAGAATTGAGGGCATGAGGAGGGGACAAATGTCATGCTTGGAATGAAGATCAAGGAGGGTCTCAAGATTCAAGGAGAATCAAGGGTGAGAAATGTGCACTAGACAAAATGGATAGTGAGGATCCAATTTTTTTGAGAGATTGGAATATTTTCCCCATGCCTTAAGTACTATAAGTGTACAAGTAGTATGGCATGCGTATTTACTAGAGGATTTGAACACATAAAGCCATGATTAATGATTGTTAGGTATGTGCAAATATTAAAATCTTTAATTAATTTGTCTTAGTTGGTTAATGAAAAGTGCATTAAATAGACAAATTAAATAAATATTGATATTTATGTAATTTTTTGGATGGGGTGAGATGAACTTAAACAAATAAATATTTAGATTTACTTATTAAGTTAGATTATGGAAGAAGGATGATAAAGGACTGAATGCTAGGAATATAGTTAGATGAATAGTGATTTTATTATTAAATAATAACATATTATCTAATTAATTTTGGAAGGAAAATTAAACAAATGATTAAATGTAAATTATTAATTGTAGATGAAATGACAAGTAATGGGATGAAATGATGATGTTTTAATTTCACTACAAGTACTTTTGTGCAAAAAATAATTAGTAAGAATTCAAGTCATCTACAATTAATGATTAACAATTACTACAATAATGTATTATTTATGCAATCTAATAATCATTAAACTTCATTCCAACTACAATTTCAACAATCAAATTATTGCTAAGAACCAAATCTAACGTGAATAAAAATAATTACTATTTTACAATTTTTTTTTGGTTCATGATATCAAGGATAGCAAATACAACCTCTCTCTTGATTACTTATATTGGCCAATGTAATTTATACTAGCAGCCCCACCTTAGTGTGCAATGAGTACATCAAAGCCATGCGGAAGGTCAATTAGGATAAGTTTTGGTCTATTTTTTGCATACATTTATACAATACATGAGCTTAATTAGTAGACCATTTAGCAAATGATGTTGCTTGTGCAACAAATGTCTCAATGGAGAAGTGATAGCTTCAAATCAACTATGCATCCACTTACGAGGATACAAACATGATTGAAATAAAACCTTTGAATTAGGAAGATAATCAGGCTCCATTACCAACAAGCTCATGTTATGTTTGCAATACAAAGAGAGGGAGAGGGATAGAGTGGGAGAGATAGGGAGAGATAGGGGGAAGAGTGAGAGAGAGAGAGTGGTAAAGAGAGAGATAGAGAGGAAGATAGAGATAGAGATGGAGATGGAGAAGAAGGAGAGGGATATGGAGAGAAGGAGAGAAGGAGAGGGAGAGATAAAGAGAGAGAGGAGAGAGGGATAGATAGAGATGGAAGAGATAAATATATAGAGAGGGATAGAGAGGGAGATAGATGGATGGATAGAGAGAGGGAGACACGTCTAAAGATAAAGGGGGAGAGAGGAAAATAGAGGTAGAGATGAAGATAAAGTGAGAGAGGAAGGAGACAAATAGATAGAAGAGAAATACAAAGAGAGATAGGGAGATAGAGAGATGTAGAGGGAGAGGGAGAGGGAGAGAGAGAGAGAGAGATATATAAGGAGATATAAAGAAAGGAGGAGAGGGAGATCAAGAGTTATAAAGAGTTAAACAAAGGGAATTGGAGATAGGTAAATAGAGATGGAGAGAAGGAGAGATAACTAGGGGGATATAGAAAGGGAGAAAGAAGTAGGGGGAGATATAGATATATGGGAAGAGAAAGAGAGAGATAGAAATATATGGGAAGAGAAAGGGAGAGAGAGGTAGAGATAGAGAGATGGATAGGGGGATAGGGAGGGAGCGAGGGAGGGAGAGATAAAGAGAGGGAGGAGATAGAGAGAGAGGGAGAGAGTGAGAGGAGGAGAGATAAAGAAGAGGGGGAGAGAGGGAGAGAGATAGGTTAAAGAGGAAGAGAGAGAAGAAGGGGAGAGGGAGAGAAAGAAGAGGGGGGAGAGAGGGAGAGCAATATGTGGAGACAAAGAGAGAGAAGAAGATGGGGGAGAGAGGGAGAGATAGCTCAATATAGAGAGGGGAGAGAGAGAGAAAAATCAATAGATAGAGAGGGGGAGAGGGAGTGATATAGATAGTTGGAGATATAGAGAGATAAAGAGCGGTAGGGAAAGATATATCAATCACCCTCCCTATATCTCTATCTATTCATCTTTATCTCTCTATCTCTCTACCTATCTCTATCTCTTTGTCTTCCTCTCTATTTGTATGTTTCTCATTATCTCCCTATCTCTCTCTCTATATATCTTTTCTTCCCTCTATCTTTATCTCCCCATCTCTATCTATGTCTCTCTCCTCTTCTCTCTTTCTCTTTTCCTTTATCTATTTTTCTCTATCTCCCTCATTATCTCTACCTCTTTCTCTATCCCTCTTTATTCCTATACATCTCTACCTATCTCTCTCTATATCTCTTTGTCTCCCCCTCTATCTCTCTATTTCTATTTATCTCACTTTCTTTCTCTCTATCTCTATCTTTGTTTCTCTCTCTTCTCTCCTTTTTTCTCCCTATCCCTCTTTTTATCCCTTTATTTCTATATTTGTTCCTCTCCCTTTATCTATCTTCGTCTCTTTATCCTCCTTTGTCTCATTTTGCTCCCTCTCTCTTGCCCTCTTTCTCTTTTTTTATCTCTCCACTTATCTATATCTTATTTTTATCTTCCTCTCCCTTTTCACTTCTTTTCTCTTTCTCTCCTTCTCTCTCTATATGTTTGTCTCCTTAAGTGTGCAATGGGTACATTGAAGAGGTCTTAAAGGTGAATTATCATATCCTTGATCAAATGACATGCTACATGGAGCATAACTCCCCAAAGACACATGCCATCCTTGGATTGTTGACATGAAACAACTAATCAAAAGTGAGTTTCTCTTTTCTAGATCTCTTTTCCTTTGTATCTCTTATATTTCTCTCTCTCATGCTCTATCTCGCTTTGTCTATTCCTCTCTTTCAATCTCTAGCTCCATCTCTCTCTCTCTCTCTCTCTCTCTCGATACCTATCTATCTATCTAAATATGTCTTTTTCTCATTCTCTATCTTTTGAGTTTCCCTCTCTTTATTAGCCGATAGGCTACATATAGTGTGAGATTTGAGCCTGAAACAAGTCTCACGCCTCCATTCCATTATCGAGTCATTGGAAAACAAGTTTTAGCTACCATTTAATGGTAAACCACCTGCTGTTTAATGGTAAAATCCTCTTAAATATTAGGGAAAAGCCTCCAAAATCTCACTTATCACATAAAAGTTAGATAAATATTGATTGGGCAATTGGATGGGAACATTTTATCTCCATTTGCTGTATTTTTTTGTTAGTTTGATGACAACTTATTTTCTCATTTGCATTGCTTTATGTTTTAGATCTGTATGCAAATATTTCATAATAAGATAATACTTAATTTTTTTAAAGAAAAAATCTAGTTTTATCTAAATTTACTCATTCTATTATTTAGCACTTATTATTAATTAACTAATCTAGCCACATGTAACTAGAATTTGCAACGCATCCATGCACAAACACATACTCTCTAACATATTAACATACATATAGTTTTCCTTGAACCTCCTTTAGATGCAAGTGCTAGTATATATACCTCTCTTTATATAGAATTGCCTCCCCCCCTCTCTCTCTCTCTCTTTCCTAATCTATCCAAAGATCAATTAAACTATCAGATTTGTTATATATTAATTTAATTTGTTCTATATAAAAATATGTTAATTATTAATTATAATAATTTCATATTTATATTTAATAATTTGAATTATAAAATATAATATATAATAATAATAATAATAATAATAATATAACTTATATATACTATTTTTTTCCAAAAAAAATAGTTTTGTTAAAGAATATAATATATAATAATAATAAATATTATAATTATTTATAATTTATTTTTTATTATATAAAATAAACATTATATATTAATTATGCTAATATATGCTTAAGGTAAAATGTCGTAATGTTAAAACCTAAATGTGCTCATTTTAGAGTATGTTTATGAATTAAATGAAAATTATGACCAAGATCCTAAAATGAGCACATTCAAGTTTTAACATTACGACATCTTTACCTTGAGCATATATTAGCATAATTAATATATAATATTTATTTTATATAATAACAAATAAATTATAAATAATTATAATACTTATTATTATTAAATAATTATAGTGCTCATTTTAGGATCTTGGCCCTAATTTTCATTTTAATAAACATACTCTAAAATCCATCAACATACTCTAAAACCCTGGTCGAAACCTTATTTTCAGGCTGCAGCTCGCCAAATTGGAGAAGTGAAAGGGCAATACCAGGAAGAGTTTGGAGGAGCGGAATTCAATAGCAGAAAAAAAGGGCGAAAAACAGCCTTAAAAATAGTGAAAAATGATGAACGGCTGAGATTCGTTTAATTGTCTTGCATTGATATGGACGCAAGATAGCCGTCGATACGCTTTTACAGGTGCGTAATAAGTTTTTTCCGCATATTTTAGAAAAATAGAACATATGAAAAAATTTGAATAGCGAAAAAGAAGTTTCTATTAATAAGAAACATCTGCTTTTAGATCGGGGATTATCTGTTCGAAGTTTCATTTGAAAGTATACACGAAAGCTTTGGTTTTCAAAGATCATCTGTTACATTTTGTAAGAGGAAACCGATTTCTAGCAAGTTTTAAAAACGCGAAACCCTTTTAACCGTTGCGATTTCGCACGACAGTCTCTTAGGGTTTTGAGTAGTATGATCACAAACCCGTCCAACACATTACTACCATTCACGATCAGATTTTATCTTAATGCTTTTGCAGGTGCAAGATCAAAGCAGCTGCGGTCATGGGGATTTACAAAAGATTATTCACGCCAGTAGCCAACATTGTCTGGTCATCATCATTATCATCCTCTAGAAGGGCTGGAGAACCGTGGACGATATTCGTGCGAGGCTTGGCCGCAAAGCCTTTCAGGTTAGCAGATTTGGTAACTTGATTCATCAATTGGCTAGATTTTTTTGTAATTATTCTCATATTTGTGATATTACTTAATTCATTCTAATTGTCAGACACTCTTATCTTGTTTAACTGTTATGCTTTTCCTTGAAAAACCTTGAATGATATATTTACACAAACTATCTTAGGTGATATCGAATTTTTAGTACACAACTTGACAATTTTAACATTCAATTGGTTCAAGGGGAGTCCTTCAATCTGACTGTTTAACCCCCACGATTCACCTTTTCATCTTTTCTATAACCTTATTAACTTCTTCACTGACATTAGGGGGTAATTTATTTCCATCTGCATTGTATGTTATGGTCAAAAATGCTGTCTACATACTGTCTGAGAAATGTCATCAACATGCACTATACTGTGCACTCCATATATTAGTCACCATGCTGCCTTTATGCTTCATGACCCCTGACTGTCATACAACACTTGGGAATTATGGCATGATTTTCATCCCTAGATGCTTGTATGTTTCTTGAATGCTATCCTTGTTTGATGACAGTTCTCCTTAACCACCTACAGTAGCTTGCCAATCCCTTTTCCTTCATATTCTTTAGCCACTGCTATCTAACTGTTCCTTACCATCATTCAAATGCATATGAACCCTTGAATGGTTGTCCTTTTGCTGCACTATTGACTATCATAGTGATGAATCACATGCAAACTTGTTGTCCTCATCTATCTCTGGCCTCATTCTAACTATTCAGTCTTTTGACATAAAAAGCTTATCGTTTCCACATGCTTACTGTCCCCTAACTTTGAAAGCTTATCGTTTCCACATGCTCACTGTCCCCTAACTTTGTTGTCCATTGTTATCTGTTAACAACTCTGTCCTTTTGGGTGCAATTGACTATCCTAGCATATGCTTCTATCATGGGATGACTATCCTCAACTGTGTATGCATTTGAATTTTGATGATTTCTACCTTGACTGTGATCATTATACTCTGACCTTATCATGCACTGTGTTTTTACCTGCGCAGTAGTTCTGTCCACTTGGGTTGTCAAATTCTAGGATGAACTTGTTATCATTGTTGTGGTGTTCATATGAAACCCCTGTTTCATAACCATTCCCTTATCTTGGCTTACAAACCTTGTTTCAAGCTAGTGACTTAATGCAACCTGTCTTTAGGCTTGGTAGGACTGTCACATTCTCTTCAAATCTGCCATCACTGACTTCACCCATGCTCACTGTCACACACATTTTTCTTACAACCCCTGCAATCTGCCCCTTTACTCTTACACAAGCCTTCATGGTCCTCATATCTGCAATTTATTCTTATAAAAGCCCTTCCTAGGGACTGTCATACGCATCAGTACTGACTGTCACCTTTTGCACTGACTCTCTCTTTACTATTAACTGTCTTCTAGGTTGTCTTCATGCCTGGTCATGACAAGTTTTTTGATTGCCTATTTTGCTAACCATCATATGTATAATAATCCATGTCATATGACATGTTGTCCTAGATCTAGAACCCTCAAAGCATCTTCAGTCCTTCATAATGTTGCTTTCATGATTTAGAACCCTCAATAGGCATGGTTATAGTCCTAAAAATATTTCTTCTTTCAATCTTCATTCGGACCACCCTTGTTGCCAAGATCATAGTAGATTGCAACAGTAAGGTCCACCTTGATTCATCTTGAAAACTTGACTGTGAATCATGTCAATTATGAACCTATCATTTATATATAATCTTCCACTGTGATACATGTTTTGGACTGTCCTTGTGATATTGAACTGTATTTGGGTCACATGTTCTCCAAGCAATGATGAGTTTGACTTTCCCTTTTGTCTTTAAGGACTATCATATGCTAACACAA